>JAOBAT010079195.1:0-35735 GCA_026413305.1 Hydrozoanthus tunicans | reverse complement strand
GCTGGAAATGCTGTCCGTTGTCTGTCACGTCTTCCACACTTAGTGATGGGGAACAAGCGGCAAGGTTTGCTGGTAATACTATCCGTTGTCTGTCACGTCTTCCACACTTAGTGATGGGGAACAAGCGCCAAGGTTGGCTGGTAACGCTATCCGTTGCCTGTCACTCTTTCCACACTTAATAATGGGGAACAAGCGGCAAGGTTGGCTGGTAATGCAATTCGTTGCCTGTCACGCTTTCCACATCTAGTAATGGGGAACAAGCGGCAAGGTTGGCTGGTAACGTTATCCGTTGTCTGTCACGTCTTCCACACCTAGTAATGGGGGACAAGCAACGAGGTTGGCTGGTAACGCTACCCGTCGTCAGTCACGCTTTCCGTATCTAGTAATGGGAAACAAGCGGCAAGGTTGGCTGGTAATAGTAGCCGTCGTCAGTCACGCTTTCCACACTTAGTAATTGAGAACAAGCGGCAAGATTGGCTGGTAACACTATCCTTTATCTGTCACGTCTTCCACACCTAGTTATGGGGAACAAGCAACAAGGTTGGCTAGTAGTGCCGAGCCATGGGGAACAAACGGCAATGTTGGGTTTCATATCCGATTTTTTCGCCCAATCAATAGCGAGCATTTTGTAAAGGAAAGTGTCGTTAACATCTTGTGGTTCTAGTGTTTTCTAGTGCATCTACCAATGATGAACACAAACAGGCGATCTAGAGTCGGAGCCTTATAAAATCTCCTGGGTGTGCTATCAGTGAATGTGCACGTGTTTTTTATTTACATGTTCAAAACTTGTTAATTATTTGTCGAATTGAATAATAGAGAAAAATAGCGATAAAACTAAACTAAACTAAACCGCAAAAACAAGTTGTAAAAATAATATAAAACTGTGACTGTGTCACTTTTATGGTCAATCTTTTTCGTGGCTTTTGCGACAACGTGTCAATCTGATTTGCTAGTGTCTATTTGGTGCGTTGATAGCACGTGCTGCGTGGTTTTGTGCATGTGAGTACTTTGATGAATTGGTGTACATTATGCAATAATTTATTTAAAATGTTTTAAGTATTTTACCTTTCTTAGGAATTAAAGTACACGTTCATGCCAACGAGTTTTTTATGCAAGCTCTCGACGGACGTAAAAAAACTGTTACTTAGGAATGTCTTTGTTAATGTTTTTACTACATTGAATAATTAAGGCTCCCTTCCCCTCCCTGTTGAAATCTTACGTTTTACTCTTACCACGATGGAGACACCGATGGAAGTTTACGAGTTTTCCAGAGAACCATTAAACACGCCTCCCTTACAGATTTTCCCCGTTCTTTTCTTAACATTTTCGAAACATAAAAAAAACTAAGTAAAATTAGAAAAAAACACATTTTTATGCAAAGTTTCGACCATAGCGTCGGTTGGAGATGGGAAACAGGTAGCGAAGAAAATATTGAAAATATTGAAGCTTCCTGTGCAGTTTGCTTGGTTTTTTATGAGGCATCTCACCAGGTAGTTTAGAAGTATTTGAAACGAAGAAAAATTAAAAGATCTAAAAATTAGCTTCGTGCAAATATACATGCGACCACACTTAAAGTGCCTATGAATTAAAACGTTTTCTTACATCAGCGGATGGATCTTGCTAAATGAGAAATAGTGGTCAATACATTTTTTCAATATTTTCAATTTTTTTCAAATCTGCTGCCAATCCACACACAACCTTTGGGTGACTTTGAGACTTGGACTGGTGGCAGATTTGAAAAAGTTGAAAACATGTCTTCCATCTAGTGGCACATAGTAAGAAAACAACTCCGAAAAACATTTGGAAAAGTACTCAAGATTTGAGTAAGACAAATCCACAGTAATATTTCGGTGTAATTCAAAACCATTATCAAACTATGCAAGATTACAAGCTCGCGTGGTTTTTATGTGTGATGTTATCTTGTCAACAAGGGAATTGAAAATTAGCAAGGCAAAACATTCCTAAATTACAAAACAAGTTAACACAATCAAAACAAAACAAAGTTCTAAGCAAACAGTACCAGTTCTTTAGTAGCTTTAATTCCAGTGTTTACGCTTGGCTTGCGAGTTTTAATATAGAGTGATTCCAAAAACCAAAGTTGATTAAAATTATTGTTAACGGCAAGAATTCTTGAATTGGAGAGTACTGCATTGTAAATGTGTTGACTGAGTTTAGTATCTGACTTATTGTTGTGGAGAGCGTTGTGCAGATTATGAATACTGAAAAGAAAACCAAATTCCTCACAAGTTTGAAGGTGTTTAAACATGGCAGAGTTGGAGTCATGTATTCCGTGCTCGTCCAAGCGATGAATAAGGCAACGGTCTGTCTAGCCATTGTAGCGCGCTTTACATCCCGGACATTCAAGTTCATAGATTACATGTGATTTGAGAGAAAGCATGCATTAAACAAGTTCCACTACACTGTTGATAGTATGCGAGAAAAGGGTAGGAGTGGGGCGGCAAGTCAATTTCGGCTACTACTGTTTAAGAAGATTGCGGAGATCTGTCAAGGCAGAACTGAAAGATGGAGACAGCTAGTGAACAGGCGAAGGACCGTCGGAAATGGAGATCCCTGGTGGACACCCCATGTGCCATCTAGGCACCAGAGGTAAGACATCATGTTAGACGGTTAGTATACAGGCGGGAGACCGGCGGAATTGGAGATCCCTGGTGCCATCTAGGCATCAGAGGATAAGAGATCATGTTAAACAACTGGTAAGCAAGCGAAGGACGGTTGAACTGGACCTCCCTAGTGGAGGCCCCATGTGCGACCTAGGCATCAAAGGATAAGATATCATGGAAGGTAGGCGGTAAACAAGCGAAGGACCGGCGGAAATGAAGATCCTTGGTGGAGGCCCCATGTACCACCTAGGCACCAGAGGATAAGATAATGATAAAAGGAAAGGTATGCTATTGTACTAGGCAGGAAATAAGATACAGTTGTAATAAGGTTCTAGACTCTTGAGCTGGGGTAATTCTTTATTACTTCTACAAGCAGTTCCAAACTACAGAAAAATCAATTATATAATGGTAGACTAGTTGTTTAATTAAACAGCTAGCACGCCGGGACGCAGATCCTCGCCATTACACTCGTCCGAGCTACAACTAATCAGCTTGCACAATCGACCCTGGTTCTTGCACAGCTGGGTTATCAAGGGCTTGTTCCTGGAGGTGCCGCACTCGCGGATGTAGATATATCCTTCCTTTTTGTTAAACACTCTAGCAGCATAGCAAATGTCTTGGCCTTCTTCACAATCGTGCGCCCTGCAGCCGTCTGCTGTTCCATCTCCTTCACAGTCAAAACATCTAAGAGCTGCAAGATGATTGGTCGATTAGGGTATTAGTTAGATACACAAGGTGTGATTGGTGAGACAACTCTATTAAAACTAATTCTATAGCTGAAAAGTGCTTTTCATTTTGAAATCAATATCTGAAGAAAAGAGAGAAGGAGGGAAACGTATTCGGCCAAACCCCGGCCGTTTAAGAGCAGCTGAGCCGAAGTTTGTATATCCATAATCAAATTTGAAGGACTTGATGGTTTTAATGCGTTTATTCAAATTAACTTCATTCTCAAAAAGTCAGTTGATATTATTTCATCCTTTCATCTCTGGTTTCTTATTGTAATTTTAGATTTTATCTGCCTTAGTCAAGCTGAACACATACTTACAATACGTTTGTGCAACAAACAAAACCAGTGCTGTAGCAACTATGACAACTTGTTTCATCTTGGAGTATGTGGAGTAAACTGCTATCCTTTGAGATAAAATGTGTTTAAACTGAATTAGTTCATTCTTTATGGCTAAGAATAGTGATCAGTTTTGATAGTCATTCTTTGGGTACAAAGAGTATCCAGCCGAACCACCTTAAAAATTCGTTTTCGTCAATTGGTAGAGTCATTAAAAGTTGTGGATGTTGTTTCGCTATGGAGTTTGCTCTATATTTTCTCCAAATCACAACACGAGCGATATAATGTGCCGGCAACAAGTGTATATTTCAGAGTAAATATTTTCCAAATTGCAAAACGATTTGTCTTTTTTTGTAAATAAAACTTTAAGTGACCATTTTAACCCCTTCTATAGAAAAGGCAGCAAACTGTTTCAATGGATTGTGGGGTTGCAAAATATTTTCGATGCTAACAGTCCCTGAAACTAACTGGTTTTGTGGGTTAGGGAAGATACAGTTTTGTGATACTATTATAAGAAGGAAAACAAATTAGTTAGACAAATGCACTCTTTTCTAACACCAGTAACGAGGAAAAAGACGCGCAGTTGAAGCGCTGGCGATGAGTGTAAAAATGAAGAAGTTGTTGGACTAAGATAGCTCAAACCAGGGCAAAATTTTCACATTACTTACCGCGAAGTAAAGGTTGCTGCAACTTGTGACTTGTGATTAGCAACGACTTATTACAGCTTCAACCTTTATACTTAAAAACACATTAATATTGTATAACTGAGCAATTCCTTATCGCTTAGAAATCAACAGCCACACTTAACCAAAGTGACTGAATATAGCAATTAGCAGCTTTGAGCGCTCGAGAAAAAAAAACATTTTTGTACCTATTTGTTGTTGATTATCTTGAACTAAATCATCTTGTTTATTTCTGTCTAGCTAACCCTAATTCGTGTTTGAAATTCTTTTTAGATAGCCAGTTTTCAATTTCAAAGTTTGCCCCGTATGGTTACTGTGCTGTTCCAGTCTGTTATTAGAATTTTTAAAATAAGCTTCGGAACTACTCTGACAAGGTTTGGGCGAGGAAAAAGATTATTTGACAGCGAGAAAAACTCATGCAATTTTTAATGATTAAACATATATCTTGCATGCATTACTGAACTAACGTCGTGTGCGGCTTATTTTGATGTCGAAGCAAATCTTGCCCTTTGGTTAATTGTTTATAATCCTACCCGTTTAAGGCTATACTCACAAGTTGAAAAGTGTTTTAAGCAAGAAGGTTGAGTCGAGTTTTGGAATTGTAAATAGTCCTTTTTTCGTGGCCTCGCCCTCAGTGTGATTAACTGCAATGTGATAACAGCTTGTTTGCTTGAATCAAACCACTTTCTGTTGATCGACGCGGCTAGCTTGACAGCGCGGTTTATTTGCGGTCTGAACGTTAAAACTCGTGTCAGGCAACGTTTTTTCTTTAGACAAAACTATGTTTGTGGTTTCTCATTTTGTTACTCGACTTTAAATAGAATACAATAAATGTTTTAAAAGCAACTTGAGTTAGACCAACATAGTAGACTATAGTTCATCATGTATAAAAACAGCTAAAGAAACGGGAAATGATCAACTGACAGAATATTAAACTGAGGAGAGTCTTAGTATAATGAGGTTATATTAACAAATATGCGATGAAAATACCCGCTGACAAGGCCTCATTTTTCAATTGTTATTTTCACTTATTAAGTTTTTTTACAAATATGCGAAACATTTTGCTGTAAATGTTATATATCTATAGGGACCATTTCACTACTGTGTAGAGGCACCATTAGTATTTTTGCTAAAACAAAACCGGACTAAAAAGACGAGTGAACTGAGTTATGAAAGGAGACTCCCGGCGGAAGTGTGAAATCTCTCTAGGTTCTGGTACGAGGGCGGCTGATGATTAGGGAAGCTGACCACGACGATAAATTCTGTTAATGTCTTCATTGAGGTTTGTAAAGCTGGAATCCGGACAGGAGTGTCAAAAGCATCACGTTTTGCCATATAAAGCTACAAAACTCTTCGTGTCTCCACTTAATCGGGATGATATCAAGAGCTGTTACCTTGGCAAACTAGAAGCAGATTCAAAACGAAGCCTTTTGGGCGATAAAAAGTTTGATACTAAGAATCTATTGCATATGTACCAAAACACCAAAAAACGCAACAAATATGTTTCAGTAGCCAGTTGTCGAAAATAAAACTATTTTTCTTTTTCTTCAAATTAACAACTTTATGGAATTTTTTTGATAGAATTTTAAAATCTTTATCTAAAACCTCAAAATGTGTCAGCATTTCCACCTTTGTAGCGGGTTACGTCCAGTTAACGCTGACCGAATGTGGTGCTGAGTTGTGGATTGCAAATTGTCTCGAGAATAAATGTGTCTTCGTATGGTGAGGACGCCAGAGTGTCTGATTGAATACCAAATGGAATCCACTCGAAAGATATTAATTGGTTCAGAAAACGTGGCTTGTACAATGCCATATCGTATTAATTAAAAGATGGTCCATAGAATTTGGATGCACGCAGAAAATTTGGAGAGCACGAAAGGAGCGTAGTAATGCGAAATACGAGACGAAGCATTTCGTAAAGCTATCATGCGTGTCCAAATTTCATGTCTATTTAAATACCATGTCTTTTTGTGCTCGTCAGCCGTCGAACGGTGTAATAGGTTCTTGGCTACTTGTCTCGGGAACTTGTCAACACAAGTTGTGTTCATCCGATCGGTCTTCCCTCGACTCGTTGTTTGGTTTTACATAAAGTTCAATAATTTTGGTAGCTCACCTGTCTTGGCGTTCAGCTTGTTGCTAGTTGACCAATGACAATTTAAATGATTGAACTTTTTTTACCCATATTTTTCTTAACCACATTCCGATTCGAAAATTTTTCACTTCGAATTTATTTTATTCCTCTACTTTGTAACACTTTCAGTAACTTAAGGATTATTGTCTTTTTCAATTGTCGTTTTTTGTTCATTATTTTTCTGATTATATTTACTCTTTATTTTCCTGACCAATTTTTTTGGCTTGAATTTTTTTTATACTTCAACCACCGGCTCGAAACGACAGCTCCTTAAGAGTCCCGACAGAGAAGATTGTGAACAACAAACATTTTTCGCTGATCACAAGGAGGCTATTATGTTACTCGACAACCGTAAAACTTCAATTTAGGATTTAGAATTAATAAGTTGTTACTCCCATTTATCAAGGAAGGTTTCTATATGCAGCAAACATGCAGCCAGTTCACTATACTTAAAAGACAAAACTCTTTTCCAATAATACTATTGCTGCTGTTAATTTTTGTTTATTGCGTTTGACTTGTAACACAGCACGTCAGTGTGTCCCGCCATTGGCCCGGTTTGGCAACGATCTGTTTTGTTATCGTCAAAGGTTTTCAGAGTGTGTTTTTAAACAGTCTTTGAAGAACTGAAACTCTGTTGTTACGTCTGTTAAAAAGTCACCAAAAGGCAGCAAAATATTACCGACGATCATAACAGGAATTTCTCAACCACTCTAAGTATTTCACTACGGCAATCACTTTATTCAAGATCTCAAGAAACTTTATCTGGTGTTTAAGACATTAAAGTACAAGTGCACGTGCGTGACTGTCACTTCATGGTGAAGGCGTTACACAAAGGTGTCTTGCAACTGCGAAAACTCCAGTTTTTGCAAACGGGAATCACCAATTCACCGTCTTTGGTGTCGATTTTCATGCCGTTTTCGCAGATAGTTGTGAAGGCGTTTTCGTAGGTGGGCGCAGCGCAGCCCCGGCCGTACTTCCTCCCCTGGTTGTGACCTGTTTCCAGCATATTTTCATAGCAGACCTCGCTCTCGTCCTCGCAGGTCTCAATTGCGCATGCTGAACCTGTTACTGACGCCGCTGGGCAATTGTAGCACTGTAGGCGCGGAACTGTTTAAGATAGAATTCAGTTTAAACTTATTCCCCATGGCTTCATTCATTTCTTTTACAAAGCTTAACAACGTTACAACAACAACACTCTAACGCTTAACAAGCGTTACCAAAAACAATCCTTTTTCTTTGTACTTTGTACTTTTGACGTTTTCATTACAATACTTAATTGTAGAGTCAATCAATATACAGAAAGTACCAGATCGACGAATAAGTAAGAAGCTAAAATTGCGTTAGGTTATATAGAGTTGAATGTATGAAATGCATTAAATCTTAAAATGTGTAACACAGCAAAACTCAAATGTTCTCTTAATTACAAAGTGATTTAAAGTACCAATAATACTAATAATTCTTTTTGGAAAAAATTATTTCACATGGTTTAAAGTACTTTTACGAAAACCATTTTTGGGTATCTTGGTTAACGACCGTGTTTTCTCAGGGTACTGGGTTGTAGTATTGAGCGTGTGTTCTTTTTTGTAACAAGAAGCGAAAGAACTTACAACTGAAATAACTTTTGAATCGAAAATCTTTGACTCATTCATGTCCATCTTCTTGTGATTTGATCTAAAAATGTCCGGGACTGACGTCATAGCCCAACCCCCCTATAACGTGGCCGTGAACCAACAAACGCGAACTTCAAATGCGTATAGAAAAAATGAGAATACGACTAGTTTCAAAAACTCCATTTTTAAACGTCCTCAAGTTCCAAACACTTTTTGTGGGCACAAAACCTTGTTAGTGTTATAGACACTTTAAGAAAAAAATATAATACATTAAGGATAGTTTGAATACACCATGTAATCGAGAAGTAAGTTTTCACCATAACTCCATGGACAAAACGAACAAGGAATTTTATAACGACGCAATTGCTCTTCGGAATGAGGTCGGAACTTGGAATAGTAGAAACAGAACTAGATTTAAGTGTTGACAATGGCTTGTCAGTAAATATTTGTATTGATGTTATACAATAAGAGCGGCTCAGTGGTTAATTCACATTACTAGCCTCATATAGCTTCAGAACTTAGAAAAAGAAAAAACTAATAAAATTCTTCGCGTCTCTTTTTAACCCAATTAGTTATCCTCCTAATATAACTTCTAAACTGATTATCAAAAATAAACTTGTCAGTGTCTAGTTTGTAGATTACTGAAATACTTCCACTTGAGTGAAGCAGGGAGGTCCGAGTGAGATGGAGACGCAACTGTATGCTAATTACCCCGCTTCTGCGCTCTGATTGGTCAATTGCCTTTTCAATGTTCGTTTCGCTCTTGGTAAAAGACCCCGCTGATCATCGCAAATCATCTTCGCGTAGAATTCGTATCACATAAACTTTCTCCCCAAAAAAGCGTTTTTTCTGACTAGAAGAACTACAAGAAGCGAGTTGCTTATCAAAGGTAAGTCCTATTTATGTTTACTTTGATTATTTGAGGTGCAAGGGTTTATATTTTGTCGTTGTTCATGAAATAAACTTTCCAAACCATAGTCGCTCGCAATGCGAGTGCAAGTACTGTTTTGGACTCTTAAATAGGTACAGATATTTCGGCTTCTACGTTATTCCAGGACTTTTTGATGATATATTTAGAATTAAGAGTTATGTAAACGTATATTCTTGCGTTCAGATTTTTGCTTCATGTAAAATTGCGCGGGAATATTAACTTCAAACATGTATATGTCGAAAAGCTCTCAGCGGAGACAATGGCTCGATCTGATCGTGTGCTTGAAACAACGCGCTCGCATTTTCAGTGGATTTTGGTTCGGTTACTGACAACATGACTTTGATGAATCGAATTGGCAACGTTTATGAGAAGAAATATTAAGATGAAATTGTAGCGATAAGCCGAAATATGGTCTTCAAATTCAGCAGCTCGATTTTCTCGATTCTCACTTGCACCTCCCTGAGTGAAGCATGTATTTAGAATTTCAACTGTATTATTTCTGTGCTTGTAGTTAGCTGTCACTCGCGCCATAACAAATATTTTGCCGCAGAAAATTGTCACGTGTATTAGACCGTTGTTGAGAGCGGAGATGGCATGCATGCTTCGCAGCTCATCAAAACATTTTTTTTCAGAACCAAAAAGTTGAGCTTAGATTCCGAACAAGAGCTCAGTTCAAAGGCGCTAGGCCATGGTTTTGTTTTCGTGATTTCATTACTGGCTAAAGCTCACTATATAACCATTCTGGAAATAATTTGCCAAGGCGTTCGGGAAAGTTTCTCACTATACTTGCACCAAGCCCCGAATTTTCCTTGATATCCATTCTACTTGCAGTTAAATCCGGTCTTTTTTCAGAGAATGAGGCCTTCAAGTTTTAAGCGTAGAATGAAAGCGAAAGTACTGTTGAAAAGATCTCCAAGCTTAACCGGCTCGAGTTCAAGCTACATGTAGCCTCTCGTTCATTTAAGTCATTATTACGCTAATTTTATCAATCATCGTTTCTTCCGTTTGATTCACCTCACGAAGGCAACACTAAGGCTGTCAAAAGATTATATTCTAACTTTTTTACCAAAGAATGTTATATCGTGGTATGTATCGTTGCTTTCATGTTTTGAATTATTTACTGAATTCTGTATTTGTTTAACCATAGGACTGTGGATGGGACTCTTTCATTTTGAAAACATTTGAGATATTCAAAGAGAAGGACCAAGAAATTTAATGCTTGATTTTCAATAATTTCCCTTATGACAGGGATTTAGTACTAGCCTGGCCCGGTACTAATGATTAATACGTACACTCTTGAGGTTTTTAAACATTTGGAGTTTGTTTTGATGATAATAGAAAATGAAAAAAGCAATTTGGATATAAATAAGATCTTTTTAAGAACTGATACCTTTTAACTTTCGTACCATGGTGTCACCATCTTGTGCATAAAAGAGAAATTTAAACTGCATGTGCAGTAGTTTGAAACTCGCATAGCGTAGGAGTCAGTATTCTGTTAGCTATGACTGTAAACAAGGAAATATTGTTAACGTACAGGATATAACCTATAAACAAGAAAAAAGTTATCAGTTTTTTTACCTTTGAACGGTCTAAAAGGGGTTCCTTGGCCCTGTTGGTGACCGATCAGAGCAACCACAAGCGCTAACAGAAGAGGCTTATGCATTGTGACAAAATGCCAAGTTTTGATTTTCTCCTGCAAAATAACTCTTCAAGTTAGCTTTACATTTGGCAGAAAAGTTTCGAACAAGGGATAACGCTCCAAACTTTGGTTCTATACACGACCAACAGTTTGAATTACAAATTTAGTTGGTGTACGTGTAAGTTATTGTGATCATACTTACCGAACCAATGGGTGATTTATTGAGACGTAACAACTTAACGGCCTATCTAATATTCATGCATGGTCTGCATGAGGCAAGGTGTGGTTAAGGAGAGACGTAAACAACTTTTAAACTGCCTATTTTAAATACATATTAAAACACATTGAAAAAAAAAAACTGGCGCGTGTTGTGGTAGAAGGGAGTTATTCGAGATGCATGATTGACTGAAAATGGCAACAGTTTTCAACAAGCACAAGTTTGTTGTTTATCCGTTCGTATGCCATTCATCCATCATACTTTCATCAGTCCTTTTTTCCCATCAATTCGTCTTTGTTAACGTTTATTTTTCTATCTTTCTTTCTTTCTTCCTCATTTTATTATACTACTCTAACCTTTTGTGTCTTTTTCATGCAGGTTTTGTTTTTTCCCAACTTTTTATTTTCTTTTTAGTTTTTGTTCTGAAAGAAGTAGCTGTATGATATCAACTGAAAACACTCTGCCTCCTGCAGAAGTTAGTTAGCGCTAACATTTCGTTGCTTGTTTGATTTAACTGACTGACCGCCTAACTCAACTTAACTTATTGATTGATTAGCAAACTGCTTGAATAATGAACGATGAGTGAGAGACTGAGAGTAGGTAAGTGCCGATTGGATAATTATTAATGAGTTGAATGCTTAAATGTTTCAGTGACAAATTTATCACCGTTAACATAGGGTGTAACAAACCCGTGTACATTAGCCGGTCAGCGTTGTCAAAACTGTAACGATTTAATTATACAGTCGCTGCAAATTGTCAAATTCAAACGATGGCGCTTATGTAGTTTCACTTTTGCTCGCATTGGCTTTAAGTTTAATCTTAGAATTCGCTGCTGAGATGAAATAAAAGCTTTTAGTGCCCCGTTAGGAAATCCATTAGATTAAAGTTATGACCGCCAAAGTGCATGCTTCAGTAATGGCTAATCGGTTTTCCTTCTTCCTGTGGTTAAAAAGGGTCTCTTGCCAGTTTAGTGAGAATTTTCGCTCGTTAACTACAACATAAAGGGCAGAGAGTGGAACAACAAACTGATAAAACTCTTATCTGAAAAATTAAAGAAACAAAACGGAGACCAGAAAGGTCGGGTGAGATATAATCACAAAGCTCGAAAATAAAATGAAAACAAATTAAATGATAAAAAACATTGGGTAAACTGAAGGTTTTTTAAAAAAAGAAATTTTCAATTTTTCTTCAGCAAAAAAGCAATTAGCTGTTTTCATCCATGTTGGGCTAAAGCTGTTGTTGATCATAGCAGCTCATAGCAACAATTCAACTCCTTTTTAATGCTCTCAAACCGGAGGTGGATTAAAAAACTGCATGAAAAAAGTGCAGTTTTATGGCGGGCCTGTAAAGTGAACACAAACAGTGGAGTTATATATGAGATCGTTTCATGTTTTAAGAAGAAAAAAAAACCGTAACTAAAGTAACTGTGTAATGCCATGCTTTAAACCGCCAACTGTAAGACTACATTAAAAAAGGAAAGTGTTTGCCTAACGGAAGCTAAGCCGCCCTTGGGATCGAAATGGAAAAACTATCAGCGTGTTAAAGAATATATCGTAATAAGTAACAGGATTCTTTTAGTGTTTTCTACGTCATTGTATCATGTTTGGTATATAACTTGCTTGAACATTTAACTTGTACAACACTAAAACCTTAAAAAAATGAAAACAAACGGACACTAGTATTTGAAGAAAAGTTCTAGGCGATCTTTTACTGAAGAAAAGTTCTAGGCGATCTTTACTTTTTCTTTTACAATCTTTTTCTTTTAGAAGATTTTAAGGGATTTACTCATAAAGTTTATCTTTTTTAACATGCAAAAAATTTTCGAGTCTTCATGAAAAAATGATCTGGTTTGTCAGTTTTTGTGCATATACTGACTTTCTTTCAGTTTTCTCACGTAGATCAGTTTTTTTTTTCACATCCGAGTGGCGGCGATTCCATAAAGAGATCATTCAGTATAGTACACCAACCGATTAAAATGCTGTTGGCTTATAAACGCGATTCAAACAAACCGACTTGGTAAATATAGGTGTATATAACATATGAATGCGTTTTCTTAATCGAGCAATTTGTTCTATGATTGCAATGGTTGTTTCTTTATATGAATCAAGTTTTTATACTTGTACACAAGCGGAAAATTTGCATGACAATGTTTTCTCTATTTTGCTCTTACTTAGAACAGAAACAATTTTTCGAAAATTCTTACCTAAATCCGTTCCGTCTTTCTAGAGGTGTTGGAGGTTGTAAACGCAAAAGGACTTAATGGCTGCATTTATTTCATAGCTAGTCAGCTCTTAAAAAACAATGTCCCGCAGGTGTTAACTGTCTCAAAACGGCTGCCACTCACTTTAATGTGATCAACATTACAAACGCAAAAACTATTTATTTGCATTTAACGCTGATCATGGTAAAAATACACCGTTGTTTGAAAATTGAAAGACTTCTGAAAACCGATTTGTTTAGACACGAAAATAGAAAAAAACTAAGAGATAAAATAAAAGATAAAATACTTTAGTAGTTTAAAATCATTTTGTTCGTTAACATGCAGCCGTTGATTAAAACAATATATCCTTCTCCAATTTCGCGTTTTTTTTTATAGTCGTAGCTACAGCTCTCTCTCTCGATAGCGCGCTCCAGGACATGTGCAATAAGTTGTGATAGTCCACTCACTTATATGGTCGATCAGTAGTCAGTTAATGGACGGAACTTTACAGCTTTTAGTGTGGGCACACGTCAAGTAGTAGTTTGCTGATCCTAGTGATTGGAATAATACCGCTCTTTCTTAAATAATCTCATTGTGATGAATGAACGGAGCAAAGAAAAAAACACACTTCGAACTGACTGATTCCTCGCCAGAAGTTCTTTTTTGTCGCTTCATGAGTTTAAGATCATTTTAATCCTGTTTTTCTTTTGCTTTGCAAACAGATGGTTAAATTATGAACAACAGACTGTTGTTAAGCCCGTCACAAACAAAACCATTATCGCTTTTGAATCTCCAAAACATCAACTACAACACCCTAACCTATTTATTGGACAACTAAGGCAAAGAAAGCTTGGAAAATACTTCTTGCAAGTTTGATACTGTTTTTTACGTGAATGTTCTCTGACAGTTAAACCATTTCGCCCAACTTTGATATTTTTTTAAATGAAAAAAGGTAAAAATATGTAAATAATGATAAAAGAAAAAATATCTTTGTAGCTGGAGATTAAAACATACAAGAACTAGTGGGCTGTAAACATAGTCGTCAGATAGGCTGCGGGCATGTTTTTACCGGCGAGAAGAAAGACTTATTTCCTGAAGGACAAGCGAAAGATAATCAGAACTGAGAGCTGCACAATCAACTTGGGTGAACCAGCATGTTTAATGATTTCACACTTTATCTAGATCCGGTTATCATTTATTCGAGCAACTCAGCCGTAAACGAATCACGTGGTTCTCGGCCTGGTGTTCAAGTGTTTTCAGGGCTTAATTTGATTGATGATTTGTTTTTTGTCTAAAATTGTTTTAACATTTTATTCTTTTTATTCTTTTTCTCTCTCTATCTAGAAATATTTGCAAAAAAAGCTTATATTCAGAAATCAAACCTAGAGCAGAGACGCAATCTATACGCGGGAGACATCGGGAGTTTCTGATCGGCCAGAACGGTTTTGGTCTTGCTTACAACTGAACTCCTGGTGAAGCTAATTTGTGAGAAAGTGAAGGCTTTTAAGAAGCTCTTCATCCGAATGGACTTGGTTATAAAGACTTACTACTTCACAAACAGAGGAGGAGTGCGCAGAATTAGTGATTGTAACTTTGGTTTTGTTCGATTGATTTTTATATCATATTTCATATTCCATTCTTCTTAACAATTAATTTAAATTGAAATAATTCTTTGTTAATGAAAATACTATATTTAATTTGTTGAGCCGTTGAAGCTTTTAAGCATTTGATTTTTTTAAATTTAACTTCTTAAAAGAAGTTTGCTAAATGTATTTTTGGTTGCGCTCCCGGAGACTTTCCAGAATTTTTAGAATTCGTTAAATTATTTGAACGATAAAGTCTGTAGTAAAAACGTTTTGAACAGTTAAGAACAGTTTTCCTTTGAGCTGGTGAGTCTCCTTGTGTTCACTGACTGCAGTCTAGGTGCATTTCAGTCGGACCATTTTTATCAAAAGCTCACCGACAACGCTTTGGCTAGTGTTATGTTTTGACGAGCTTTCAAAATTTATATTTGATGAAATATAAAGAACTGCGATAGATTTATTTCAATTAAAGGTTATGCTTTGACCAAGTTAAGATTTAATTTCTTATAAACTAAATTTGAATACCCAACAAAAACCTGAAAGGAAAACAGAAATTATCATTTCGTTAAGTTCCGTTCAGAAGAACGTGATAACAATGCCAGGCCCTTCCTAAAACGCTATTTTAAAAACTTAATCAAAGCCGAGCTATAGAATCTATTCAATTTAGTTAAGCAAACTTTAATCAGAAAGGGAACGTGCTGTTATTGATTCCAGTGAACTATTCGACTTAAAGTGCATCAGGGCAAACCGTTTAATAAACAAAACTACGTTTTCTATAAAGTTAAATCAAAACACTGCGTTATTAAAACAATAAAGAAGATATTTTCTACCTAAACAGAAAGTAGGAAATGCAATTTAAAGCCTTTTTCAAGAAAATGGTGAAGCTTAAATGAGTTAACTGCAACAAACTGCATGATGATAATGGTTTCGGCCGAATTTTACCATCCGCGACTTACAAAGACATAGAATGTTAAGTCCACGAAACGCACAAAATACATTTAATTTTTTAAAAATGATACAAGGAAGAAGAACTTTTGCAAAAAAATCCCGCTAAAATGATTTTGAATATGTAAAAGAAATCCTTTAACATGACTCTCGTTGCTTGATTTCCTTTAAATCGTTTTTGAACATTTTTGTTGACAAGGTGATACTCGATTTAGTCCAAAGATTTTTATCCAGTGTTCAACTCCAGAACTTTTTTGTCTGATTCTGTACTCGTTTTGGTCTTCAGGAGAGGAACTTCATGTGCTTACAGAATTTGACAGTAATAGTGTTGTGGTTAGTGAGAGATGACATCGTTAAACGGATTATACTTTTTTTGTGACTTTCACATGAGCAAATTCACTTCACGTCTACACGAGCGAGTACAGAAATAAAATTCATAACGAGATGGGATAGAGTGTGTCGAATGACTAACAACCCTGGAATACTGCATGTTGGCCGGCTATAGATACTGAAATGTCTTACAGAATGTTTGCAAAAACTTACCCTGCTTTGATCTTGAAGTCTGGAGTTATATGACAAAACTACAAACGGAGGCTATAAAGCTCTATAGTATAGCCAGGAAAGAATTAATTTCTTAGATGTTTTGAGCAAACTTGTTATTTAATGAACAAGATGAAAACAGATTTTTTGTGTCCTTATTCAACTTGTTTAGTTTCAACCGGCAACTTAATTAAGTATGACATGTGTTTTGAAAACGCACTGATTGTGTTGGACCCACATTTAAATGTATTTTCTACTCGCTTCCGATTATCTCAAGTTAAGATAAAAATAATTCTTATAAACGCTTTTCTTGTGGATCTAACCAAGCATCGTTTGAGAAACGAATGTAAAAACTTAGGCTTAAGCGAAATTCATCATGCAGACATACAAGGTTATTAAAAGGAGTATTACCCGGCAATATATAACATAGGTTTGAATCGTTCCCAGCTGATTGACGACTTGAAGAATCTTATCAGTGGACCAGTCAATTAGGGTTGCAGTTAATTTCCTGCTTGCTTATTAAGGTTGCTGTGTCTTTCACTTTTCGTTTTGCGCCCCGATAATCTGTTTTAGTGTTTTCCTTAATAGTAAGTGTTTAATTGTTCCGCACTTTCCGCATTCAGTCGGCAAAGAACCGCGTTACCAAAAATACAAACAGACTGAAGAACACCATATGAATGTATAAATTCATTCAAAATAACTTTTCAAGCTTTCGTAAAGTAAACCGGCTTTTCTAAAAAGAACGGAACCAAAGAACGAAGCTGAAGTATTTCAATCTGAGAGTCGCAAGCCGAGGAAGTTCTTGCAACATTGCTTTGATAACAAAGATGTTCCCCTAGAGCCTACACGTACACGTACACACATATAACATGCATGGGGTAAAACATTCGAAAGATGAGCCCCGCCATAAGAATCAGCTTCCTATGAATTGCCAAGGATGGTTCAATGTGAAGCAAGATAGCGCGGCCGCCAACGTGTAACTTGAATAATTTGCGCCACTTCTAAAAAAAAACAATAACGTGGTCAGAAAAAAGGTAAAAGTGTAAAAAACAGAAAACAAAACTAGTAGTCGAGTAAATGTAGGATAAAGTTTACAATAAAATAGAAAAAATCGCAGGAAAGTACATTACCGAACAATACCTTATCTAACCTTTCGAACCAAACAACACAGTCCCAAACTATACAGTACAATATTGCACAATTCAATACAATATAATACAAAACTGTACAATGAAATACTGCACAATTTAACACAATACAATACGATAAAATAAACTACACTACACCACATTACAATACAATACAATACAACAATAAAAAACAACACAAAACTGTACGTCAGTAACTACTGCACAATTTAATACAATACACTTCACTACACTACAATACCATACAACACAATACAATACAATATAACACACTACAATACAATTCAATAGAATACAAAACTGTACAATAAATAGTGCACAATTTAATACCATACACTACACTACACCACACTACAATACAATATAACACACTACAATACAACACAATATAATACAAAACCGTACAATAAATAGTGCACAATTTAATACCATACACTACACTACAATACAATATAACACACTACACTACAATACAATACAACACACTACACTACTATACAATATAATACAAAACTGTAAAATAAATAATGCACAATTTAATACAATACAGTACAACACAATACAAAACAATGTACCTTAGTACTACACACGAGAGCTGCAGTGCAACCGTACTAAGGTTCCTAGATAAACCGCTGTGAACGATTTGTGTCGACTGTTAGAATGAACACAGTTAGTTTTTATATTGTTAGTTGGGTTCCAATCTGTTTTCAAACTAGTTAATGATTCATGACTTAGTCAGCCAACAAAAAATTGCCATTGTGGTCAGGTGAAAGAGTTAAGAAACCCAATGGAATATCATTTGTGTTTCAACAGCTTTCAAACACACGTGTGAAATGTTTCTTAGTCAGAACATTAACGGACAAATAAAGCAACGGCGTATTTACCATTTATCCATCCACCTTTTGTTTAACATTCCCTAATACTGTTTTACTTATACATCATACACCGAAAAGTTCTCTTCGGCAAAGCAGCGAGATTTGCTGAGAACATGTTGGGTGGTATCTGAATACACAACTACAGCCTTGAACCCCTTTTCTAGTAGATTCAATCTGCGAACAATGTGAAGTTTTGGCTGAAAAATCCAAAATAGACAAGACTATAGCTAAGGAACACTTACAATTCTCCTCTTGTATCAGAGCTTCGTCCTCGCAGGATGTCGGGATGCAGTGTTAACCGGGGTAGCCTGACATGAGATTTGCACTCTTAGAAACTCTTACTTCAATTCTTTTGTGCCCACGCACACTTTACGTATTTCCCCAATTACTTATTAAGACCTGCCCACCCACGCGCTTTGTTAAGCCAGCAAGTTTCCGATTAGAGCAATTATTTTACCACCGCAACTTCAAACACCAGTTGGATATGGAGCTAACTAAAGAGGTTCTTATACCTTTTTACAATGTAACTTCAAACACAAGTTAAATATGGAGCCGAGTAAAAAAAACTTCTGATACTTTTTGCAATGTAACTTCAAGCACCCGGTTGGATATGGAGCTAAAAGTGGAACTTCTGATACCTTTTCAAAATCAAAATAGAATTACTAAGTTGTAACTAAAGTGCTGGACCTGCCGGAGGCTCACATGGTGCGTGAAACGTTTGAACTGACCAAGCCCAAACGTATAGAGTGCGCTGAGTCGTTCCTACTCAGAAAAACTACAAACCCTCTTTATAGCAAATTTATTTTTCATTGTCTGACAACAGGCTGAATAATCTTAATAATCTTTCTGTGGTTTAAAAGTGGAACCAGACAGTCGCAATCTTGTCTCCATCTCTTTAAGCCACCTTTTGGTTAAAACACTTTATATGTGAGTCGTTTGTGAAACCGTCTACATTGTGATATATACCATCGCTTCCTTCCTCTTACTACTCACAATGTATTTAAAAAGTTGATCGTTATTAGTTTCTTATCAGGGTAGAAAGGATATTCTAGTCTTGCTGAAAAACAATCTTGCTAAAATAAAACTAAAAAGGAAAACATTCAAACGAATTGTTCCAATCCAGTATTCTGAGGCATTTACAAGAGAACGAAAACCTTGAGCATCTATCGGTAAATTTACCGCTGTATTTTGGGTGCATTAGTTTACATTTCAGAGCACTGTAAAATTACCTAAGGTGTCTATCTAGATCAGCTTATCACATTTGCTAACGTTAAGCTCTGCTAAAAGGAACAGACTCGAAACTGGTTTGGTATTTTGGGAACAAAGCTACAGTAACTACTCATTGTTTCTTTAGTTTCGAACAAAATCGAACAAACGTCAGCTCTCATGGGTGCTAAGACTCTACTTTAGCAAAAGGCAGCAAAGACAGTCAATTATCTTTTGAGAAGGTAGCTAGGTATTAGCAAATACTTATCAAAACTGATTCCCCTATCTCTTATTTATAGCCAAGACTGAGTCCATATCTTCCTTACACCAGGTGGGTTTGTTGTGGTATATATGGTATCTAGAATAAATCTATGGATTTAAATTGTTTTTTAGTCAGCAAAATTGTCTAAATATTGCCTGCTAATACTTTTACATGCACGCAACATGTCAGATAACTGTCGAAAACATTTCAGTTTTCAATCGGGCGCCTGCAAACGTACGGTTTGAGAGACCTTTGTTTTTGCATTGAGAAGGATTGAATTTCGCTTTTAAAACAATTTCGAACACATTTTGAACTAGTCTGACTGTGTCGGTTTCGGAAAACGTCTTAAAAATAAAAGCAACTAAACCCCCCGCGAAGCAAGCATCCTTTGATGTTTTATCATTCTCATCTCGATGTCTGCTCATGTTAATTGTTTTTTAGTTTGTTTACAATTAAACCTATCGTTAATTTTTTAATTCAGGTTACATCGAACTCTGTTACCATAGTTACACATTAAGTTAATCTCCTCTAAAACCATTTCGTTACAGCTACAACTTTGAAAGCACCTGGATCCGAATATATACACTTCAACTTTAAAAACAATCTAAAAGACCTTTATAAGAACTTAGAAACTAATAACCTAAGGCTAGTGATAGAAATCCCTTTTGGTCTCGATTGATTCATCTCATATAGCTCGTCTAATTATAACACATATCAACTTAAGAAATATTTGACCATTTCCGTACAACGTTGGAGCAGCGTCTAAAGTCCATTGTTATCAACATCAGATATATCAATCCGAAGAAACAGAATCCCATCAACCATGTACTTTCCCGCTCTCTCCAGCCTCTCTTGATCACACAGTAAAATGTCCTGAGTAGCCTCGTTCTCATGTGTCCTGGGCCTTTCGAAACACTTGTTCTCAACTTTGGGAACAAACAAACAAATAATATTGTTTCTTGATGAGAAACTCTCCTGTTGGTCGAGAATGGTCAACTTAAACGTTTTGATTAATGGCCAAGGCAATATTGAGTCATATTCACCCTTCAAGACGACGATATTGAGCGATAAATATGCTTGGCCCTGATGCGTTGAGGCAATATTGACGTTGAGGTCAACTTTCACTTTGTAGCCGTGAGGTTCCGTGTACAGTGTACCACTGTACAACGTCATTTTCTCACCACTTTGATACGACTTTGCGAGCTGCTGTAAAGTAGAAACTCTCCACACCACCGTGGGTCCAACAGACAGTCGATCTCTTACGGATTCGAGCTCATGCTTAACTTCATTGTTTCGCGCTTGCGCAATTCCCAAATCTCGCCGTAACTCGTGAGTTTGGGCCACAATCTTCACCATATCGAGTTGGTTTGATAGTTTTTTGTTCAGCTCAACCACAAACTCAAACTCCTTTTTCTGCTCAAGCAGTTGGGCTTTAATCATCTCCAGTTCAACCTTCAACTCGTGGTTTTGTGCTTTAAGAAACTCGACTTCTTGTTTCTCTTGCTGATTAAGGACTTTGAGAGCTTTCAGTTCATTCTTCTGTTCGTCATCTTGTCCTTGAATCATCTCCAATTCCTCCATTACAAACTCAAAATCTGCTTTCTGTTCTTGGTACTGCTTTTTGACCGTTTGTAGCTCTTCGTAAGTTTTGTCTATCTTCTCACAGGCCAACTTGAAGTGAAACTGTGAGTGACTTTGTAAATGTTGAGACATATGACATCTTTCAACCTGCAGAAGAGTCGGAGAAAAGTTTCTATACAAGGTCGAGCAACTCTTGAAACTACTCAACTATCGTATTTGTGTACGGAAAACTTCAACTTTACCTGTAGTGAAAAAAAAATAAACACCTTGCTAAACAACGAACTAAAAATTTGATAGCTTAGCTGCTAGAAGAAAATTTATCAAACTTGCAAATCTCTTTTGGTATTAATAAGTTGCTGGCAAATGCTAATTGATGTAATTTCAGACAAAATGGCCTGCAATGTTCTCAGTAAGTTGATGTACAAACCTCTTTCTTGCACCCTATATTTCTATGATGACACGGCACAACAGACAACTGACACTCGTTTTTTAAGTGGTCTTCTATCTGTAAAGGTTTGAAAGGAAAAAAACACAAATCATAGCTCTAGGGTTAAGGGTTGAAACACTATCATTATTCAAATACTTAGGGAAATTCGCTGTGGCCCACGTGAAGAGGGAAACTTGAAAAGGAACTCAGAAGCAGATGCGTCGGAGACGGGGAAGCCAAAGAATGCCTCAATCAGGGATCCCATCGCAAGTTCCTTGGGATTATGTAAAACGCCAAGCAGAATAGCAACCAAGTTCTAGAGAGAGCAAGTTGGGCGTTCACACAAAGGCTATCTCTAATTTGGTCTAGCCCACTTTCTGATTACTGCAATAAGGTAGTAACAAGGCAGTTTGCAATGCCTATGCTGACCTATTTAACGACAGCCCAGTGTTAGGCAATTATGATACTAAAAAGGCTCGAAAGAGAATCAAGAAATGTAATTTCAGATAATGGTGGTAGAATCACCCGCTGGGATCAACAGCTATCATGTACTTTCCGAGAAAGCTAGGGGGTAAGGGTCTCTAGAATATTGAGCAAGAGTAAAAACAGGAGAAGGTAAAGACTCGGGCAAGGTTATACACCAGCGAAGACCAAGCCATTGGAATAGTACAAAAATTCGAAAAGGAAGGGAAGACGACAGGTCGGTGTTCATTGGTAAAAGATTCCAAAATGAATGCAATTGAACTTAGGTTTACACTACAACTGAAGTTGGAAAGAAGTTAAAGAGTAGAATTGTGAACCTGTAAGACGAGAGACTTTACAGAGGCCGCTGTTAATGTCACGTGACGGATGTGTGTGCAAGCCTTGGAAACCCAAGTACATGTTCTGGCAGGATTTAGCAAGCTGACATCATCCAAGTACCTCAAACGCCAGAATGTATCACTCAAAATTCTCTTCAAAGGAAAAGCGTACTGGGACGTTCCAGTTTATGCGGAGAACATAGAGGTCAGGAATAACAGGGTTGACACAAGGATCACCCACGAGGGGAGGAAAAAAGTCCATCTACTGGAGATGAGCTGTCTATCGTGTGCTTGCAAGGAGGCAAAGAGCGCCGAGAAGAAAATAAAATTTGCAACACTGCGATTTGAGGCTGACAAGACAGTTAACAAAATGCAGAAGGCGATATCACTTCACATTTAAATGAGCTTCAAGATTTTATCACAATGCCAATCTTCAAACATATGAACTCCCATTCCTGTATTTTGATATCACACTATTTTAACATTCGCTAAACTCCTAGTAAGAACACTTTTAAATGGATCCTAACACATTGGCTACGCGTAGTGCCTCATGGAATGTTTCCATATTTGCTTCCTTTCACAACAGCTAGTTTTTTCTTACTTACTGCGTCTTGCTGACCAGTCCAACTGCATCCTCGATTCGTGCACCTAAAATCACGTTTTAGCGCCTCACTGCCAACTGTTTGTTTTTCTTGCTCCTACGGTGTAATGAGAAAAAGACGTGCAGCTTTCATAACGAAATCTATTTGTTTGATTTTTGTAATACTGGTGATTGTTAGTGATACCAACGTTACAGTCAATTTACGAGTCCAGCTGATCCCTGTCAGGAGGCTGGGAACAACAACAACAACAGTTCTCAGATGGCATATTAAAACTTTTCAGAGCTAGAGAACAAACTACTTAGAAATAGGAAAACAACTCGAACTAAGTAGCCAGATCATGCGGTAATCATTATACATTGATACATTGCCAGAAGTTCTAAGGCACTAAGAGTACATTAGAAAGAGGTAAGAAAAGAACAAACAAAACAAATCTCACAAGCAAACAAAGAGTATCCATACAAAACATCAGTCGGATAATGTGTCAAGTAGATATCTAGATAGGAGCACTCACCCGTGTCAAGTAAACATCGTGTCTCTCGAGCCTGAAATGGAATGATAAGAGACTTTAACAAGAAACACATTCACATTAGCTTATCACACGATCTGCTGTCAATCTAACTCAACATCATCATCACAGCATATGTGCCCACTATACACACCCTCGTTTGATAACTGAACTCATCGACACAACACATGTGCCCATTATACACACCCTCATTAACTGAACTCATGATCATCAAACTCGTGTGCCCTTTATACACTCCCTTATTAACTGAATTCTGATAATACACATGTGCAGATTAATACATCCACAGTTTTATAATCGAACTCATCACCAAGACACGTGTGTTCTCTACATATACCCAGTACTAAACGAACACTCAAAGACAAGAATAAATTGCACCATGTGTATATAAGTTGCTTGAGAAGTTTAATATTCAGAATAAAAGCTAACTTTAATTTGATTGGAACTAGCTTCAAGACAAAGACGGGCTTACATCGTAATTTAGCCGGTTTCGAGGTACAAAGAGTATTCAAATAACAAGTAAACAACAAGCATTCTTAGCACACAATATTGTCGCTGCCTGAAAAAAAAATACGCCGTAGTTTTATCTCCCAGCCATGCACATTAAAAAGAGAATTCTCCATCATGAAGAAAATTGTTTTAAACGAGACACTAAAACACAGTTATGATTAATAAAAAAGTTGTTTTTGCTGTACACGTGTGAAATCTCCAGCCAGGTTCTGCTGCTGGCTTGTTAACTATTCTCATTAAGTTATGTGCCAATATTGCATGGACAATACGCAATGTCTAGGTGACACCGTTGGGAAACAGAACCAATTTGGAAAAATTCTACTTTGTGTTAGTTTGGCAACAAAAAATTGTGTCATACGATGTTTCTTTCGCTTTCCACAGAATCCTCCCCCCCCCCCCTTGAGGAAACTGCAGTTTATGTATCATTCACCAGATTTACAATAAAAACAAATTATGGCGTCTGTTCAACAGGCGGATCTTTAAACGACTCCTTCAGAAAGACACAAGGTTCCATCGGGACTTGCACAATCAAGTTGATGGGAGTGTATCCAGAGGGGGAGTGAAGTACTTTTGGGTTGAAAGGGTAGGGATGACCGTCGGAATAGTCACAAAACTACCCAAAAAATTACGAAAAATTATGGTGTAGACTGAATGACAGTCTGTCTTTATTGTCGTCAGTGGACCATGTAGACGGCTTTCTTTGTTGTTTTAAAATCGATCCCTCTTTTTAAACTAAAGACAAAACCAATTATCTCTTATGTGTTAATAGTTATGGCGCCGGTACGTTCTGCAACTCCGCCTGCATGTTTCTCGATTAGACAGGCAGACGTGCGAATTGAGGAAATGATTATCGTTCACTCAGCTGTTGTATGGACAACCGAGCAGCAGAATCGGGCTACTAAAGCAGTTCAAAAACTGTTAGTACAAAGAGTTTTTACGTTTTGGAAACTTTGCTTTTGAAATTTTGACGGAAAAATGTTTTAAGCGATTGCTCGGCAAGGATAAAGAATTTAACCATACAGCCGGTGAATATAACCGTACAGCCGGTGAATAAAATCATACAGCCGGTGAATAAAATCATACAGCCGGTGAATAAAATCATACAGCCGGTGAATATAACCATAAAGCCGGTGAATAAAATCATACAGCCGGTGAATATAACCATACAGCCGGTGAACATAATCATACAATCAAAGAATATAACCATACCGCCGGTGAATAAAACCATACAGCCGGTGAATATAACCATACAATCAGTGAATATAACCATACAGCCGGTGAACATAACCATACAATCAGTGAATATAACCATACAGCAGGTGAATATAACCATACAGCAGGTGAATATAACCATACAGCCGGTGAATATAACCACAGTCATTGAATATACCCGCCCGGCTGGTGAACCGATAACCGCACAGCTTGTGAATATTCATTCAGTTAGAATGATCACGTCACCCATTGTTTACATTAGTTATTATAACAACTTATGTCTGATGTGGCATCAAGAAACCATAAGTTATAAGTTCGAGAATTCACGAAAATTCGCCTTAAATTCGGTTTTGAGCACTTAAGTTTTTGGCTGGCCGTTTAATTTCCTACTATCGACATCTTATTCAGTATACTGTGCAAAACCCAGCATCTCTCGAGTCTGTACAATGTGCTTTGATGAAAGATCTATTATATAGTACTAAAAGGTATTTGAAAAACTTAACCGACTTTAAATGCTAGACTCGTTCAAATAAAGATGTTTCGTTTTCTTTTGTATAATAGAAATGTGAGCGGATTGTATTTGATTCGTACGTTAAAGCACGAGCATCCGGCCTGTTGAACTGAAACGCGCCCCTGATCCTGTCAAAGTTCATTGGCGAGCAGACAAGCGTTAAAATACTTATATGAGCTAACAAACACCAAACAACAAAACATTCTCAAAAATTTGATGAGGAGTTCGAGTGTAGTTTAAAACTTTAAATACTCCAATTTTGGTAAATTAACAATTAATTGTTTTAACTATAAACGCTCTCCGTGAAATATTTGGTTCGACTGAACTGCCTCACCGTGCTGTGCAACCGAAGTATTTGTGTTGACGTCCTTAATTGTGTTCCCAGTTTGAATGTATATTAGAAAATCCCTCACTTCTGTATTGTTTAACTGCTTTCCATGATATATTCGTTCAGTTTGTAGTAACGTCCTACAGGACCCCAATGGACTGGACAGCTTGACTGCTTATTCACGCACGCATGCATGCAATGCTACATTCTAAGTTTTGCAAACTTGCAAATAAGTAAAACTTCAAAAAACTTCGATCCACTGAGATTACTTAGTTTCAAAAAGATTTTTTCCTCTATCACCTTAGTCGGAATTAAGAAGCCTTAAGAAGATACAAAGCTTAAGTCCACGATGTAGCAATATTAACTCAATGTTGTTTTATAAACAAAACTCTCGAAAAGATCAGTGGTTCATAAATGATTTCATTACCTTTGCTTGCATTTCGATTTTCCAGGATCTTTGAGATTGATGGTGAACTCAACCGGAGCAAGGGAGACAACATCAAACCCCGATTCCCGGCGTGTTGGCGGGGAGGAGGAAGCCATTTTTGAAAGCCAATCGTGAGGAGAGATGTTTGTGTATTCTATCGGCGGCTCAGGCTGTCACACTCCACTAATTCAGTCGTGTTTACAATTGTGTCTGGACTGATTTGAAACTGAATTAAAAGTAAGTACAACAACAAACAGATATCAAAAACCATTCTTTCTCTTTTTCATTTAATTGAAAGGAAGATTTGACGTAACGTAAAAGAAAAAAAAATCACACGATCTTGACTAAGTTCAGTAAACCCATTCTCTTGAGCGTCTAGTAACATTTTGTATATATCCTTACATAACAAAAATGCCACTAATTCATTGCAATTCAAATTCTTTAACAAAATGTTGTTTTTGAACAAAGCTTCATACAAATTCACCATGCGCATTTGAATTTATAGTTCCATCCATTACAAGAACGCCCTGTAGGCCGTGGCAAGATTAGCCGGATCAGAACGATGAGGAGCAGAGCGTTCCAATAAGGACAGCTTAAGTCCTCTTAATTTTTAAACTAAAACATGCAAGAAAACTTATAAAAATTCATGATGGAGTAGCTGATTTGAATAAAAGCATTATCGAGTGACATTGATCATATCAACCTTTTGTTTTCTTTCTGATAATTCGAGTTTTTGATTGATCTCACTCCGAAGGGTTCCATGATATCTAGCACTTGCGGTGTTGTATTACAGCTTATTCATTCAACAAAAATTGTAGATAGACAAATAGTATGATTGTTGTTACCAGTCTATATTAGCTTGGGTTGGGGGTGGGGGTGGGGACTTAGCCAACGCCACTCTAATGTGCGAGTCACTTCCAGCTGCGACCATGCCCCCCCCCAGGCAAACCCCGGGCATTTGAAAAAATTGGTCAAATGCCCGGCCCAGCGGGCAATTTTCTGGGCAAATGCCCCGCCCCCTGTTCCCACTATGCTGGTCAAATTCCCGGCCCTCCAGTCCATCAGACCGATAAACAAAATATTAGTTGTAAATTTTTAATAAACATAACTATTTCGGCTAAATAGAACTGGATAAAACAGCGGGAACAGAAACTAAACCGAACATTGCTTTTCTCTCCACCAAATCTATCACGTAAAGAGGTTGTTTTTTGTTTCTAATCTTCTTGTGCCCTATATCTGATATACCGGTGGGTCGAATATACATATGGTCTAATGATGAACTAACGAAATGGTCACGAAATAAGACACTAGCTTCCACCGGACAAAGGCAAAGCAAATTGTTTTCTTGTTTAATATAGGTCTTTTATGGCCGAAAAACCTGGTGAACTTTGAGAATCGACCAGGTCTGTTTCATACTGGTGTGTGTAGTTATGTGCGTCTCCATGGCTTCCTCAGGCAAGTCTGTTTAGAGTACGCTACAATTAAACTCTGCTGCTAATAACCACAAAATGAAAGTTGATGAATTTCTTTACACTTTATACAGTACAGTATATGTCAATCGAGCATAAACCACTCGGTACTGCAGTAACAGTGTTTGTACATGCTTATGAAAAAAAGGTCCTCATTTCATTAACCAGCCAAGTGTGGCATTCCTGCGGCCGGCCGTCTTCTTTGAGGATCGACCAGCTAGTTTCAAAGCAATCCGTCACTGTTGACAGTTTTGACGTAATTTGCAGGTAATTAAGGAAAGATTGAGCACTACCACTTCTCGTTTATTAGCAGTCTCAGACTCTCACAAAACCGTCAAACTCTTTTCGATATTTTTTTCTTTTGTTTTGACTCCAGGTGTAGAACTATCTTCTGCGAACGGACAACGGCTTTCAAAATAAAATCAAATGTAGTATAGTTAGTAAACGCGGGCTTTGAGCAATCTGCGAAGATCGTAAATGGATAAAGATCATGTTACAGATTGATAATAAGCTGTAAAGCTGTGTAAAGCGGCAAGGATCAACAAGAACTGATAGCCGCGTCAGCAACGCAATTATTAACTGAGGTGTTCCAGCAAAGACCCAGTAGAATAATACACGATTTCTGTTTCAGCGCCGGTCACCATTGCCGCAATCTTCAAACACTCTGCGCGGGATCAAAAGTAAGCAGTTTTCTTTGAATGCAGGCACGCTGGTATACAACAGGAATTCCCAATTCTTGTCAACTTTAGAACTTCAACCTTTAATAGCATTAGGCGTCAGTTTTAGTAATTTGCGCCGCACACTTCGCTGACCAGGGACAAAAAGCGGAGACCAGTCATGAGCAACACTAGTAACGTGTTTCGAGTGGGAAAGAGATTTCCCGACCGGGTATTCGTTGGGGGATTGCCGTTTGGGGTAAGTTCGTATTTTAAGTTGTGTAAACAAACAGTTTCAACCGCATGACTTGTGTCTTTGCTCTTGTTACTAACTTCGCTTTGCTATAACACATATTTTGGTTGCCGCTGTTTCCACTAAACAGGCTGGCTTCTTTTACTTGTTACTTATAGTATACAAAGGATTAAGTATGAGCTTGGTTTTGCGTTTAAACTTGAAAGTTACTGCACGCTGTGGTTTTCAGGTGTTAACCTCGTGTCAACCGGGTTCGCGCTTATTGTTCTTCTTGTTCAGGTAGCCTTGTCTGTCTCCGGGATTTCTCATCAATGCTTTTCAAAGTGCCCATTTAATCGGAGGAGTTTAGCGTTGTTATTTAAAGTTATTGGACCTACAGTAAACACACGCATAAAAGAACAGACCTTTTGAGAGTTTAGACTAATCGGTTTGCTCTTATTTATTGGGTGTTTTCTGCAAAATCAACCTAAAAGTGTTCTTAGTTCGGCTTTTCTATAAATTGCTTCTAAGGCCTCGTCCACACTAACCCGGGTAAATTTGAAAACGCATCAATTTTTCTTCGGATACGCCTTCCGTCCACACTAATACGCACATATCCGGATAAATTCATTCACGAAAACGGATAAATTTGAATACGCTCTCCAGAGTGGATAAGTTTAAATACGCCGGCCGAGCGTGTTAGTGTGGACGCGAATCTTTTGAAATACGTAGCTTTTTGAATACGCTTCCTGCGCCTTGACAATCTTGAATCCAACATGGCGGTCGGTATGATTGTGGTCTGTGCCGGTGTGCGTTGTATCAACTTTAATCGCTTGTTTGGAGCTAAATATTGCACTATGTAACTTGTATTTCGACAGAAACGCGTAAATAATACTGTTCGTACAGTTTTTTTAGACTCCCAGTCAACGTTTTCCATTGATTTGGATGCCTTATAGTCGATTGTCACGTTCAAAAACAATTCAACTTCATCAATGAGGCCGAATTTACATTTTTTTGCCTTGTTTGGCCTTTTTAGCTTCCTAGCCAAAACAAAATAACGTTCAAAGGTGGCGAGAAGACGAATTTATCGCTGTTTCAAGTGTATTTTTATTTGTTATCTTGCGAAGATCGTATTAGTGTGGACGCGAAACAATTCATCCGGCTTCTAGTGTGAATGCAAAACATTTTATTCGTATTTGAGCCTATTTATCCGTTTTCAAATTTAACCGAGTTAGTGTGGATGGGGCCTAAGAATTAAATACTGAACAAGAAGTCCTACTAACAACTCTAACACTCAACAGATTAAAAAATGTTCAAGTACAAAAAAAAAAACTGTAACTGCAGTGAAACAATCTGTGCTTTGAAGTTTTATGAAATAAACAGCGTGTAACAATTCATGTTGAATTGTCAACGCTTCGATCTTTATTGGTACTAGTTCAGCTTGAGGTACAGGGATCTTTTACCGTACGGCCCGCTATACAGGCCGACTAGCGACTGACTCGATAGAATTCGGGAGAACTATGGTCTCGGTCCTTACTACGGTCTTGCTTCCTGTTTTTGCTGGTTGTAGTCGGTTTTCCGTACTACTTTTCCAAACATCCGCAGAAAATTCAACCACTACAACACTAAGCACCGAAGACCAAGCTGCTCTGCTCACAAAAGCGAAAACCAAACGAGAGCAAACTAATGGTCCCATTATATGCTATATCAGTTGCAAAACAAAGAAATTTAAAACAAAACCCCGCCGCGTGGTCCTACAAAAGATTTTAAGAGCAACGTCTACTAAAAGCTAAATTATGCTGCGTGACAAGCGTTTAGATCTAACTCTGTCAGTAACTCTTGCGTTCCAGCTTTTTGTATAAGAACAATTTTCATTTGAATGCTGAATGTGTTCTTATGTCTATGGTGTTTTTAACAAAATTCTTTAAATCCACTTGTTTTTTTATGCGGGTGTTTACTGTAATTCTCTAGTTTAAAATTATTGATAAAAGGTAAAACTTCCAAGTTTGGTAAAAAACAACAACTGTTTTCGAGCTGATTAGCGTGGACAAGTTAGGAGTAACTAGACCGACTCTAATTTGTGACCCCCCCGGTTCACGCATGTAATCGGGCTACAATACACAACAGAAGAATCCGAGGCTTAAATATTTTTTAACTGAACTTTTAAAAAACCCTTCCAGCAGAGCAGACGCCTCCTTTTCGTAGTGAACTATATCGGAAGTTGCGAATGTTATGACTATACTGTAATCTATAAGACTTTATAGTATTGGAGGTTTTCATACTTGTGTTGAAATTATAGAAATTTATCGATTTAAGGGTAATAAATTTGCTCACCTTATTTGTGTGATTTATCTATTAATTCTGCAAATTTTTTCCCGCCGTTGCATTCGTTTTCATTTCGCAAGCGAACCTGTCTCTCCTCCCATGAAGAAGGCAAGGCTGGAAACCCTCCATGCTCTCGCCACGGCACACGTACCTCATTCAGTTGCTTCCTTGCCACAAAGCAGCGGCTTAAATCACCACACCCTCACTGCAAACAAAACTTTCTAGCTACTAACACGGCCAAGGAAAGTTGAGAAAATTCGAATATATTCGGCCTTTCGCCTTTCCGTGGACGCGTGAACGCACTCGCCCGGCCTTCACTTCATATCGCACGCCTGAAACTTGAATGAAACAATCAAAAGCGAGATTGAAATATGATCGTTGGATCGGTGGCCGGGCTTTGCCGAAACAATAGTAAATCGGTAGGCAGTTAGTCTTATAAACTACAGCAGACAGCTTAGTCATAATGTTCACAACTAGAGCTTGGGCTGCCTGTGGTGACGACTGTAATTAAGTGTTGTGGGTTGTTTGGTTGAACACGTGAAAGATTTGCAAACGGTTAACCTTAAGATAGTCCGACTAAATAACTATAACATTTACTATTTAATCCAGGGGGAATTAGATTAAGTTTGAGTTAGCAGGTTGTTCGAGATGAAGCGTGTTTGAGTCAGCGGCGTTTTGCTGAATCAAGATTTATGTTACTTGTTGATAAACTGACGATGTTTGGTATCACACAGACAACTGCTGCGCAATTGGCCAAATTTTTCCAAAGGTTCGGGAATGTTAAATGGACGAGGATCATATTGGACGACACTGGATTAAGCAAAGGGTTAGTCGAGTTTAATACCTCCAAGGTAAATGTTGTATCTGACTGCCGAGGAAGAGTATGACTATCCCAGTATCGTGGCCTGGTAACTACTAACCATCTAAGTTACGCAATACAAAAGTCCAAGTATTTCTTTGCAAACAGGAGCTGAAAAGTCCAGTTCGAAAACGTTTGCTATTAATTTCTAAATGTTTTTGAAACATTGTTATAGCAACAAAAATAATACAATCTGTATGTTTTTAGTTTATATTAATGTTTTTAAATATTGCCTATTAAAAATGGTCCTTTTATATTCTATTAGATGTATTATTTGGTTTAAGTGGACAGTTTGTTCATCTACAGTAACTTCGATCTTCGTTTTTTTCCTTATTAAGTTTCTATCATCTTTTTCTGGTGCAACATCTCTATTTGTTGGTTGTATCCTGCTTTTGTTTTTATTCGTTTTCCTCCAATTTTACCGTCGAAATGTGAAAAGTTATTTACCGTATTGTCTTTTAATTTTCACTTTATTATCTAATTTAGTTATTCATTCCCGCAGTTGATGTTCATTCTCCATTAAAATTCCTATTTAATCCATTTGACCTCTAGCATTTGCCGAACGAATTGCACTTCTTGTTTAGTAACGTCTTACCATATTATCAGCATAGTCAACAATATAACCATTTTCAACTCTATCAAGACATTGATTGTTCTTTTATGGGATCGACACAATAATTTCTATCTTAAGATTTTTGTCTCTGCGCTTACACACTTGACTATTGCAATTTTGTTTGCTAAATGAGTTCTCAATCGTGCTTTTGTTTCATTGCATCCACCCATCCATCCATCCACCCATCCATCCATCAATCCACCAAATCATCTATTTATCCATCCATCCATCCACCCATCCATCCATCCATCCATCCATCCATTAATCCATCCATCAATCCACCAAATCATCTATTTATCCATCCATTCTTCCGTCCATCCATCCACCCGTCCTACCATCCACTGATCCTCCCATCCACTGATCCTCCCATCCATCCACCCATCCATCCATCCATCCATCCATCCATCCATCCATCCATCCATCCAACCACCCACCCACTGATCCTCCGATCCATCCACCCACCCACCCACTGATCTTCCCATCCATCCACCCATCCACCCACTGATCCTCCCATCCATCCATCCATCCACCCATCCACCCACCAACTGATCCTCCCATCCATCCACCCACCCACTGATCCTCCCATCCATCCATCCACCGACCCACCCACTGATCCTCCCATCCATCCACCCATCCACTCACTGATCTTCCCATCCATCCTTCCATCCATCCATCCCATCCATCCATCCATCCACCCACGAACCCCCGCACCCAGACAGTAATAAAAAAGTGTAACAAAGCCAAGTGAAATAGCAGGTTGTTTTAATAATCATTTCGCAACAGTTGGCCCAAAACTAGCTGAAGAATGTCAGCAAACGTCGATTAATCCCGAATCGTATCTCACGAAAACTCAAAAACAGTTCAATCTGACCTCAATAAATCCCGCTAAAGTTTTGAAACAACTGAGAAAGTTTGATGAAGGAAAGGCTACTGGAGTAGATAACATATCAAACAATCCTGAAAATTTCTGCCACCTTGATATTTGAGCAGCTTGCCATTATATTTAACAAAGCGATAAGGTCAAACGAGTTTCCGACTGATTTCAGGATAGCAAGAGTTTCCCGGATCTTTAAAACAGGCGAGAGAAATGATCCAGGCAGTTATAGACCAATTTCTGTTATCTCATTTGTTGCACGTATTTTCGAACGATTAATCTACGAGCAACTTTACTCATACCTAACAGATAACAAGCTTTTGAACCCACGTCAGTCAGGTTTTCGATCTTTACACTCAACCGTTACCGCACTCCTAGATCTCACCGATGATTGGTGTTTTGATATTGATAGAGGAATGGTAAACGGAGTTGTGTACTTAGAACTCAAAAAAGCCTTTGATACTGTCAACCATACATTGTTAATAACCAAACTAAAAAACATGGGTTTAGGGCACACAACCATAAACTGGTTCGAATCTTGCCTCTCAGCCAGAACTCAAACTTATTTTGTAAATGGTGAGTATTCAACTAAAAAGATTATCACTTGTGAGCTCCCACAGGGGACTGTTCTTGGTCCTCTACTTTTTCTTATATTTATCAACGACCTCACCACAAGTTTGAAATATGGTTGAGGCAGGATGTATGCCGACGACACCAACATCTCCTTCTCTTCAAACAATTTTACTAATTTACAGAAGGAGATGAACAAAGACCTACACAGATCGCACATATAGCCAACTGGCTATTAGCAAACAAATTGAACCTAAATGTTTTGAAATCAGATTGTATGCTAACTGGTTCAAGACAAAGAATAGCATCACTGGAGGGCGATTTTAAGTTAACAATAAACAACGTGTCGCTGTCCAAAGTTAAAAAATGTCTTGGACTCCAAACTGATGAACACCTCACATGGGAAGCACATGTTGAAAACGTTGCAAAAAAGGTCCCATCATCTCTAGCAGCGCTTAAGAAAATTAGTAAGTGCATTGATCCCGAAAATCGTATTAGAATTTATAAATCAGTCGTTGCTCTATAGTAGTATGGGATAACTTTAGCAACGAACTAGCCGTTAAGTTAAAGAGACTCCAGAACAGAGCAGCAAGAATAATGTTTGGGGCAACTTACACCAAGCGCTGCAAGGATATTCTTGAAAAGTTTGAGTGGCTAACATTGAAGCAAAGAAGAAACGAACAAAAAGCAATTATGATGTATAAGATCACCAACAATTCAGCACCAGAGTACATGGTGCAAATGTTTGACAAAAGTTTTTGTTCAAAATGTTACGGCTTAAGAAATTCAGAAAATAATTTTCAGCTTCCAAATTGCAAAAGTGATCGCTATAGGAAAAATTTTGCATTTTCAGGAGCTAAAATCTGGAACTCCCTCCCTGCAAATTTAAAGGTGGCGCAGTCCCTTGAGACTTTTAAGAAACAGCTTAAGAAGCATCTGCATCAACATGAATAGACAGTTTTCACTCACTCCCTAGAGACACCAAAAACAAAAGATGAAGCGGCCATGTTGGTGCCCCAAACAAAAGAAATCATCAAAATTCTTTTGTTCAAGAGCACCAACATGGCCGCTATGACGTCAATTTTTGATATTTTAATAATTAAAAACTGTAAAATTCGAAACGTTCTGCTATTAATTGTAAAAACTTTTTAGGTATATAATTCTGAATCAATATTATCAAATAGCCACGGCTTACACGAAAAAAAAAATTGTAAATTTTCAAAATTTTGATGTAAAAACAAAGTATTAGTTTTCTTATCTTATCCACCCACCCATCCACTGATCCTCCTTCCATCCACCCACCCACTGATCTTCCCATCCATCCACCGACCCACGCACCCTCTGATCCTGCCATCCATCCATCCATCCATCCATCCATCCATCCATGCATCCATCCTTCCATGCATGCATGCATCCATTCATCCATCCATGCATCCATCCGTCCATCTATCCATCCACGCATCCCTGATCCATGCATCCATGCATCCATGCATCCATGCATCCATCCATCCATCCATCTATCCGTCCATCCACCCACCCACCCACCCCCTGATCCTTCC
>JAOBAT010079184.1:0-19840 GCA_026413305.1 Hydrozoanthus tunicans | reverse complement strand
TTCATCTTTAATCATCATGTATTCATCTTTAATCATCATGTATTCATCTTTAATCATCATGTATTCATCTTTAATCAAACATCAAAAAACGTTGTATTATTGTAAATATGACTTTTTTGTTAGTTTCTCAAAAAAGCGTTCATGATTGTTTAAGCGAATGTAAAGGAATTTAAGAGACAAAATTAAACACAATCAACCAACCTCAAGTTTTTCACAGTTTGAAGGCGTACCCTTGTTTCCCTCCTCTTGTTTCTGTTTGTCTTCTGATTGCTCCTAAATTTACAAAGCATTCATGACATTCGCGTAAAGCAATTTGTATTTTAATTTCTGATACTGAATTAGCTAGCCACGAAGCAGAGCTTACGGTAACATAATTATTCATTTATAACTCAACAACCACAACTTTTTATTACTTTCCCCTTTTTATAGTACATGTTTACAATAATAATTGTAGAAGTAAAACAGATGAAGAGAACTGGCTGCCTGAAATAACAAGCTCTGAACTTGAATTTTGTAGGTTTGTTGGAATTCTAAGAGGTTTTAGCTTCAACAAAATGCAGGTATTTTACAGTTACAAAAGGCTCGTTGAGGTCCTATACAGGTAAGAAAGGTATAAGTATAGTTATAGATTTGGTATAAACTGCTTTTGTTGAACGGGAATCAGCTTTTTTCATTTTTCACTTGGGTTGATAGTTTCTTTACTCAAAAAACAATTTGTGAAAAAATGGTGCAAGTTATTTCATTCCAAATTCTTATAAGGTACCAAAAACAGTGGGAAGTGGTTTTGCAAACTAACTTTTGTCCAGAATTGTCATTAATAATCCAAGTTTGAGAAACCAAGTGGTTTAATTTTACGTATTTAGATTACTGATAGATTTAATGCAAGAAATACAAGTTGACTAATCTGTCTTACGTTTCCCATATCTGAGTCATTGGTGGCAGCCGGTCGATCACCGTGTGAGGCAGCAGTAGGCTGAGTCTGCTGACAAAAACAAAAGGCCGTTTACTCATACTGCTTGAAATAAAGGTTTTTACTTATTCTAATAGGATTGCACCTCGCTTAGTTTGCCATTACTAACAATTTAGGAACATTTCACTTTATGAACTATATTTTAAGATTCTACCTTTAGTTACCGCTCATAATCTCTTAACTCACTGTAAAATAAGAAGGGTGCAGGGTTGCGAGTCTAACTCCCTAGGGTTGTAAATCCTGTCCCCTCCACTTTTATTTATTTATTTTAAGTTATTAATGTAATTGCAAAACGTGGAAAAAATATAACCGTTGAACCGTTGTGTCATGATCGAGCCTGATAATAAATGTTTAAAATAAGCTAAAATTTTGGTTAAAGTTTAACTTAACGTTTTCCAACTATGTAGTTAATGCCTAGACCTGTCATTACTCATCCAAGTAGAAAATCAAAAGTTTTACTCTGAAGTTGAACAACGTAATTCGAAAACGTTGATTTCAACTTTTACCCAAATTTTACCATATTATTTCAAACATTTCAGTTTTGTACTTACCAAGTCTTAAACACACCATCTCCAGTAAACCACGATACCTAGTTCCAGCTTTTCTGCAGCAACCGATTACAGTTCGGCTGCCTGTTGAGCTACTAGTTAATCCTTTCCCTGGTCTAACTGGGTTTCTAAACTGGCGCGTATCTACGGTTTCCGTTGTGTCAAGTGGAATGTGGCTCTATGATTCTTCATGGAATGATATTTTCCTTCCACACTCGACACTATACGGGATGATTGGCTCTTAAAAACCTCTGAAAAACCTCTTATTATCGGTATGTTTGCTGATGCACCCTCTTCAAAACCTCTGAAAATTGCAATCAACCTTAAGCAAATATTTTCTGAAAGCATAAAACCTATTAAAATCCTCTCAAAATCCTCCAAGTGGGATTTTTCTCTGTTGAAACCTCTTAAAATGCTCTTAGAATAAAAATACAGTTCAAGACCTTATATTGAAACCTCTTAAAATGCTCTTAGAACAAAAGTACAGTTGGGGACAATATTTTGAAACCTCTCAAAATGCTCTTAGAAAAAAAGTACAGATCACCTGTCTTCTGGTTCTACTGCCCTGATCACATTCAAACTACTCAGATTCAAGTTCAAGTTCTTTACCCTTTCACCTTTAATGGTTCCCAATGATGAGTTTGTAAATACTGGGAGAATTTAGTAACGTATCTACCAGAGTTTTACATGGGTGATCAAACTTCATATTCTCAGCAATGATGAACTTAATTTTAGTACTGGAAAGAGAATGTATATGTTGACAAATGTTGTAGGAGTAAAATGGTTAACATACATGAGTCTTCCTCGTGCCCTTGTTTCCTCTATCTTTTCAGCAGATACTAACCTATCTATCCCCCCTTTCCTTAAAACACACGTATCCAAAATCTTAGCTGTTTTTATTCCATGCGTTCATAAGCTATCTCCATCTTTCAATCCACTCCAACACCTTCTCATTTGTACCTTACCTTTCCGATCAACTCTTGAAAATCAAATCAAATCTTCCGAACTTCAAACCTTTTCTTTAATGAGCTTTTAATTGTTATGTTAAAATACAGCAGCACTGACCACGCATAGCTTTCTAGCAGTCCTAATGCACCTCGCTTCAAACTACTGATTTCTTACCGTTTCCAACCAATCTATCGTACTTACTCGACGTCACAACGGGCAGCTCTGATACAAAGTAACAACATAGTAGTCTGGCCAGGTATCAAAGTCAGCACGACCTTTGGGTTACGAACACGACACACCAAGCTTTAAAAACCGTTTTAAATATTAAACCTTGTAAAGGATAAAAAATCTGCCAAGGCATTAGATTGTTTCAACTTGCATCGTAGCTGGCTGACTATTTTTCGCAAACTAAAATTAAAACCAAATTTGATAACAAAACAACAAATGTTTGCTGTTCTCTTTGAATTTTCTAATGTCTACGCTTACTTGGTATTGGAAATGGACATCTGAAAGCCTGTGAGAATGGCAAACTTAAAATTTAATTAACATGCATGGAATGAGTTTTTACCTGATCTTTGCTTTTCTTAGCAAAACCAAGATGACCCAAAATGACATCTTGTAAAAGTTCCAATCGACCCTTAGGGGGAGCTGGTCGCATGACCTTCTTCTCTGCAGATAGCTCTGAGGAATCAACACCTTTATCAAACATTTTTTCCTCTTGCGTCTCCTGTACGTGTTGCTGCCGCTCGGCGTTTACTGCAGAATCACCCCTGAAATCCTGCTTCGAGCTTCCAACCTCTGGCTGGCTTCCCTGGAGGTGAGAGCTGCTACTCCCGCTAAATGTTTCTCCCTCTTCATGTTCCTCGGACGGAACGGTCTTCGTACGATCTGTTTGGCCATCGTAATTCTTTTCCCGTTCAGCTCCATCTTGAAGACTTTTTGACTCTTCATCGTTCGTTTTAGCTGTTTTAACTTCATTTCTTTCCTGTTGGTTGTGTCCACTAGTGTTTGCTGCTTCCTTCGACGAGTCACCTTCATCATGGACTTCACTGCTTTTTTCTTTTCTCGAAGATTTCTTTTTTGGCGTTGTCTTCTTTTCTACCTCCACGCTGTCCTTTCTTCCCTTCTTCAATAGTTTTTCAGACTTCTTTTTCCTTTTTTCATCTCTTTTCGTCTTGTCTTTTCCACGAGTTTTCACTTTCTTACTCTTTGTTTTCCCGGATTTAGGCAGTGCTGCATCGCAGGAGGGTGCTATCTCATCTTCTCCTGATTCAGACTGTGTATAAGTTTGTAATAGAAGAAAGATAAGACTCGGGTCAGTCGTACATTTAATCTTGTTTGTCATGTTGAGATTTCAAGACGTAAAACCTTTTATAACTTAAAACTTTAATTTTACAGGAACATTGTAAAGAGAGAGTCGTAAAAACATGTCTTATTAAGCAATTAAAATTACTAGCGACTACTTTGAACAGTGCGAGTATCAATAAATTGAACTCTTTTTTCTTTTAATTCAAAATCGGGTCAAGAATTGTCTTTAGTGAAACAAAGGTGTCGATTCTACTCTTGGATCAAAGGTTGTTCCAGAACGCTTCCCCTGCTGCGAGTACTGTAAAGACAACCTGCTCGTCCAACACAAGCCTAACTCACGTGGCATTTCCGAATAGAGCTTGATAATTAGATAGAAACTTTCAGAACAGAACACACAGCTTTCTTTACTTAATATAAAAAGACTAATTCTGCCTCATACCTGGAGTTGATCTTTTTCACTTTCTCCCTCTAACTGATTATTTTCTTGTGATGTCCCTTTTTCCTTCCCTGAATCTGTGCCGCTCTTTCCTTCTTTGCTTTCTTTGGCACTTTTCTTCTTCTTTTTCTTCTTCTTCTCCTTGCCTTCAGTAGCTATCTCAAGTTCTTCTTGGGCATTCTGTGTCTTCTTTTTATCATCTGAATCTGAGTTTCTTGTCGGCTGGTTCTCTTCTGATGGTCTTGTGATCTCTGAAGTACCACCATTTGTCTCAAACTTTTCCTGGACATTCTCTGTGCTCTCTTTATCATCGGAATCAGAGTTTCTTGTCGACTGGTTCTCTTCTGATGGTCTTGTGATCTCTGAAATATCATCTTTTTTTCTTGTATTCGCCTTGTCTACGGTAGCTGAACCAGCTTTCTGTAAATCTACTTCCTTTGTGGCCGAAATTTTTACTTTAGCACTCGGAGCGTCGACTTTTCTTTCGTCCTTCGTTTCTTCGGAACTCAATGTGGTTTTCAGTTGAGCTGGTACATCCGTCTCGGAGGATGGACTGCTCTGGTTCTCCCCCTGGATTTGCTGGGAATCTGTTAATGGGTTGTGTTCACCACTCATCGTACGACCTGGCCACAAAACCAAAACCGGGTCTTTGAAAGTGGTTTTACATTACGAAACGCTGGTCAATCTAACTTAAGCTGACGTTCACATCTGAAAAAAAAAATTAAAACAAAAGAGAATATTAAAGCAATTGCTTTCATTCTCCAAGTCACAACCAGGAATAAGTCCTTTCAGAGCGTCAGTGCTAAAAGAGGAGTCTTCCTAAACATTGAACCAGTCTCTCCCTATTTCAACCAACTCTTCAACAGCCTATTTAAAACTTTGTTGCATTCGGTTATCTCTCAACAGCGGCAAAGATCGTCGCAAGGCCAAAGAAACGCGACTTATTCACACTTTGAGCTCTCTATACAAATCCTCATAAAGATGGCATAAATGAATGATTGCGAGTAATTAGCCCTCGGTTAATTCTGACCCCTTCGTCTTGTTAATTTTCTCACACTTTTTCAGTCCCTTTATCCTTATGTTCTTCTACTCATTCATCTCATTGGGCTATCACTTTTAGTATTATTATACAGTCATCTCTTTACCTAGCTCTCACACATTTTACACCAACGAAGGATTACAGTCCAAAGCGTACGTTATTATCCTCTGTTTCCACAGGAAACCACTCCGTTTCTAGAGAAAAACCGACACAGGCATCTCAACTTATAACATTAAACTTCACCTACGTTAGCTCTTGTAACTCAAGAAACAATTACAGTAGTCATAGTAATAAAACACTTCTCGGATAAGGGCGTTAACCTGTAGGTCCTGGGTGGCTGATTTTGAAGGGGACCTCCAGTCCTATTGCCTGTATTCCTATGACTCATCGAGTCAAAATGTCAAACGTCTTGTCATTCTATGAACATATTTTTAGCCCTAACTGCCCAAGTTTTCTGATATCTTAACCCGCGAGCTTCCCGTTGTTAATTCCGTTGTCAAACTCGCGAGCATTTAGTTTGTAAGCTGCGAGCAAACCGATGGAGAGTCGCGAGTAAGCCATTGGTAAGCCGAGAACAACCCGTTGATAAGCTGCGGGCAACCCGTTATCAACTCGCGAGAAGAAAACGGAAACGGAAAAGTCATTAAGTATGTTTTCCTGTGAGAGGTCACAAATAAAAACAAAACAAATAAAAGACGTATTTCATTTCAAACCGACCTTCTATTGAAAAAAAAACTAGTACATGTTTTAGGTAGTAATGAAAAGGGAAATGATAGATGTACAGTTGAATACTTTGGATAGCTCATATTTCAAGATTCTTCCCTTTATGGAGGGCAAATTTTATACAGTTGTAGATTGAGGGCTTATATAAGGTGCTTTAAGTTAAAAATAGATTAAAAACAAACTATCTGAAATTTCTTCATATCGTGATGAATATAGCTTTGTTAAAAATCAGTAAAAACCAGTTTCTAAGTATCATGAGATTAAACTAGTTACTGAGCCCATTTTTAAAACAGATCCTGTAAATCATATCTATAATTAAGCAATAAAACACATTTTCTGTGCCATGTAATTTTTTATTGCATGATAGGGGGATGTTGGGAGAATTGAAGAAAAACTCGAAAGTCACAAGCCGTCCTCGGCGAGAAAAAAAAATTAAACTTAACTTATGTTCTTGCTTTCTATCAATTTCTTAAAAAATGTTGAGCCAATATAGGCCAAAACAGTGTGAGCCAAAGCCCAAGTCCTTGGGGCACACACTCAAAGACCTGTGCAAGGATATATATTTGAGTGTGTGGCAGATTTTCTCTTATGCCTAACAGCAATAGTCAGCGATATTCCCCCTTCTAATCACCTTTCACCTCCCAGGCCCCAGTTGCCCCCCCCCCCTCCCCAAAAAACTCAACCCTTATTGTACTTAAAATCCCTATGTTTTAATGACCATGAACACTACAATTTATTTTAATAATTTTCTCTTTTACTGCTCTATTACAGTTTCTAACTAAAATTATTAGCAAAAAATCTTTAAATAGCTTTGTTAACATCAACCTCAACTTCTTAGTCTTAACTACGTAATCTCAGACCTCAGTCTTGTCAAACCTTGCTATATCTGGTCCTCTTATCAAGACTGAAGTCTGAGATTTCCAAGTACAAACCTCACTACTGGTTAATAAGTGTTATGTATTGCAAGTAAGGCAATTAAGATCATACATAATTTGCTAAGAGTTTTGAATATCACAAGTTTTGGCCTTTCCTGCATCAAGAAAGACAAAATCTTTTAAAAAATCTCACACAAACATGAGATAAGTTTAACCCTAAACTATGTTTCACAGTTAAATAACTGACTCATATATCACCCTGCTTTTACAGATATTAGTTCTGTAAAACTTTACCAACTGAGAAATATCTTTTTAAGTTTTAGTTAAATTTTTTAAAAGAACTGTCATTTGTTTGTTTTAGAGCTACAGCCATAATGAAGTAAAATCACGAATTACAAAAACAATACTATTGAAAAAATTACTTACATTAAATTAGGTAAGTAACTAACTACTTTATTATTGTATTGATATTAGTAACAAAGGCGATATGTCCAGGAATTTAGCAAAGATGGGGGGGGGAGACTCTTATCCCTCAAACTCTCTCAAAAGCAAAACTTCTCATGAATACCTTCAGCTTAAGGAGGTGTCAACTTTTTCGGAGCATGAGGGTCGGGGGGGTGTATGTGTGTAGAGATTTGCTGTTTGGCTCCAGGACCTTTAAAAAAAGTGACCCCCCTCTTCTCTTAATACTGAAATTGTATGCCTTCAACAATTTGAAAAAAAATGCGACTCCCTCCCCTTTTTGAGGCTTAAGGAAAAAATGTTCCCCCCCCTATAAAAAATGATGCCTCCCCAAGACAAAAAGAGTTCATGGCTACATATATGTAGTTTATTAAAGAATGGGAGGCAACTGAAATAGTCAGTGTTGCCAGAAAAAAAGGGGAAGGGGCAGCCCTACTGGGCCCCTCCTATAAATCCACCAGTGAGTAATTACATTTGTTTATCAGTTGCAGTTAGCATTGTAGCATTGTTACTGTTGCTTATATAGCATGTAGTCAAAGTTGATAATTCAAAAAGTGCTGCTAAGTTTTACAGAACAAAATTTTACAAAAAAACATTTTTTCCTGAACATCATAGCTTATCACTTGTTTTTTTTTTCCCAGCTGCACTGAATATTTCTTAAGAAACAATCAAAAGTATTTCAGTGTTCTACTCATCAACTGTTAAACAATATTATTATTCATACAAAACCAGAGGCATATTTCATTTGTGTTACATATATGGACACATGTTTTGTAAGACTGTAGATTCTCTGAAATGTACATGCTTGAAAAAACATTGCATTACACATTTTTTCTTAAAAGAAAAACAATTTCAAAAATGTATTTCATTGCTCTACTCGTCAACTGTCAAACAATTTCATTGTACATACCAAACCACAGGAATGTTTCATTTGTATTATACAGACGTAGGTGCACACGTTTTTCGTAAGACTCGGTTAGGATTCTCTGAAATTGACATATTTGACAAAGTACTGCATTACTTTAACTTTTAAAGATCGAATTCAATTGTTATATCTGTCAACTTTTCCTGGAAATCACAATGTCCAATATCAAGATTTTCAGGAATTCTGGCACTGAACTTCATACCTATCGGCTAAAATATCTTCGGTTATATATCTTTGCGACATAATTAAACAGCAAAATATAGAGAAGAAACATTAACAAAAAAAGCCGACCACGAGTTTATCCAACTTGTCTGTATTATAGCTCAGTGATACCATTCATCCAGTGAAATTAATATCACTAGTTAACTGCAACTCAAAGTACTTACATAAGTTGTCGATATCGACATATATCCTCTGCGTAAATTCTCTCAATAAATCTTAGCAGTTAAAGACAATAAAGTGCGCGACTGTCTTTAAAACACATTTCCAACCTAGCTAGTTAGTATATTTGCACAGTCATGAATTAAATAAAAGCAGCAAAGAGTGAAGAGATCTCAGAGAAACAAAAAATATTTAACGTCAGCAACACGCAGTGCTCAGGGACCGTATGAACGCAAAGGCCAAAGCTTTCGGTTTCACTGCAGATTTCTTTTACAAGCAAACGGTATTTTTTTACAAAATTGTTTAATGTTATTTCGAGTTTACAGTCCCTACCTCAAAATTGGCATCAATGCCGTTTAGTTCTTGCCAAACCTTAGCTGGAAAATCGACCGCATTTAGTTGTAGCTGCTTGCTTGTGCCATATGAGTCAACGACCTATTTCCGAGAAATCCAGTGAGTTTCTATGCAAATTTGCATTATAACATAAACAATAGCCCCCAAGAGTTTCGCTTTCGTTATGACGTTTGAAGTTGTTTGAAATTACACAAATCAGCTCAGTTTATGGTCCCTTACCAGTCGCATGACGTTCTTTACTCGGGTCTGTTTTCTCACCATCTAAATATAAACATTTTTTCCCACCGCGTGTTCACCAAGCAAGCTCGCGCAGTCTGCTGCTGTCGCCTTACAGCTTCCGGCCGGGCACCATATTTGGCGTGACAGTAGGTTCCGCGGTTCCGGGAATCTCTCGCCATCTTGACTTTCTTGTATGTTCAACCACACTCAAAGCGGAAAGGAACTGCGACGAACTCTTGAATACTGTGGTAAATATGTTTTGTTATTGTGATTGGCTTTGGATTTTTTCGTTCGATACAAGCTCTATAAAACATGTGGCTTAATATATCGAAATGTGTATAGCAACTACAACCCTTTAATCTTTGTGCTCGAGTCGAGTACAAGTCACAACATTTAGCTCGAATTCAGCAGTGACTGAGTTAGTACTACTACTCTCCGGAGGCAATTGAGCTTGCTTCATTTCAGCTTGAGAATCGAAAAAGGTTTATTCAGCCTACAGCCGAGCTAGTCTCATCTACTAATAACTATGTGACTATAGCTAACTGTCAGACAACAGCCTAACATGTAGTGATATATGTGACGTTATAATTTACAGTGTTCCAGATAGAGGACAGGGAAAGCCGTTTTTAAAAATTTTTGGCGACTGAAAAGGTAAGTTCAACAGCTTCTTGTCATTCTACTTCTATCTTATAAACTCGCAAGCCATAAACTAAGTTTTTTAGTTCTCGTTTTGCACGTTCTGTGTTTCAATGTTTAAACACTTTAATAGTTTTTGTTTCCGGGAATAAAATTGAGATAAAGCACCGAATTTAAAGCTTTCCCGGAAATCCGATCTGTATTAATGTTTGAAAATTAGTTTTAGTGCCATTGGAGACACGAATAACGTCTTGCGAGACAAACTCAAATGAAAGGAAGAATTTTGAGAAGAGTTTTCTTCGCTTTTTTTGCCCTTTGTCTTTGACAAAATTCGACAAGAATTTTAAATTGAATTTAAGAAAGTAGTGTTGTCCGGCAAACACCTATGCAGTTTAGAAATTTTTCACTTTCAATTTCGATCTACAGTTGTTTTGCAGAAAATTTGCATACTAAGTCGCGAATCGCAAAAGATCGCTCAGTATCGGCTTAAAACTTCAAAACTCGAAAACCTGTTTTTCTTATTTTGTGTTTCATCTTGCACGTTCTATTCTGCTTTTCACTGTTTTAATAATATCTTTTATAGTATTCCGGGAATTTTTAATAGCTTTCCTGGAAAACCGTTCCATAAAAAAAGACTATTTATTGCCATGGAGACACGAATAACTGCTTGCGAGACAAACTATTTTAAAAATCGAAAAGGAATGAACAGTGGTTGTGTTCTGTCTAGTTGTGAAATAGCTTTAGCTTTTGACAGTAGCCGTTAAGAACTTGGAGAACGTTTTTTAAAGAGTAATGCCGTATGTACACACCTCTGTGTTTTCACTCGCCGTTATGTATTTTAGTTAATTTCTTTCACTTTCACCGACTTTCGAACCACAGTTGTTTCGCAGAAAACGTAGTAATTAGTTTTGGTGGTAACTTACCCCTTTCTGCAGGGTATTTCCCCGATTCTACAATTATCAGGAATATTTCTAGTTCATTACTTCGCAGATTTCAGTTTCAAATTCGCTTTGTTTTCGCCTCCATTTCTAATAATAATAAGATATCAACAAAGAAAACTTTTTTATTTACTTGATATTAATTTCGATTTGTACGCAGCGTGATTTTGCTCACATGGGCGGCAGAAGCAAAAAATTATGGAGGGGGGAGGGGGAACAGTCGAAATTGTAATGTTTTATTGAAAAATCTGAAATTTGCTATTGTTAGCCAGAAAATTATCCCCTAACCAAATTCTTGGGCACCCCCTCCCCCCTTCCGATTCTGCCGCCCATGGCTAACATGTGTGTAGTTTTCCTTATATAAACGTGCTTCAACCTGTTCCAGGTGTATGCCAAGATGCTGTGCAAATCGTGTAATACGAACAAGCTACGGAAGGAGTTCCCGTCTAAGACCATCTCTTCCAACTGCAAGCACGCTCCGCTTTTCTGTCTGAGGGTGAGTAGGAGATCGAAGCAGATATAATGCTTAATATATTAGTACGTTGGGTAATAAGCGTAGAACCAGGACCAGCCTTCAAACTTGTGTACTTCTACTTTTCCTTCTTATTTTCTTATTTCTCAAATTCATGGCTTTGAATATTGTTACAATTCAGTACGATTTAGTTGAGTCTGATATAGGAAAACATTTACATATTAACAATCTTATGTATCTTAGTTTTACAATAATATTAGGTGCGTTCATTGTATTCGTATTGAAAAATAGCCAACTTTGATTGAAGAACAAAGACTTCGAATGTTTGAGTTACTTAATTATTTGCATCGAACTTGCTATACTTTCAGGTTGTAACATTCTTAAATTCTTAGTTTGTTTAGTTTAACTGCGAAATATTCTTAACTGTCAGAGCGAGTCTAACTCAAAATATAACTTTATGAAAAAAATCTAAAATCTAAACTCCTTATGAAACGCGACAAAACAAAACAACTATATTCTAAGAGTAAAATGTCAAAAGGCATATCGTAACAATAATATGTACGTTTTGTGTCAGTTAAACAAACCTTGAATCTTTTTTATCAGCTTATTTGGGAATAATCTAAAAAATCTTGGCTGCTAGCTGCATTATATTCCAATTTCTTCCCAATTGATGAACTTCGTTTCTGTAAGACATGTGAAGCATGCGCAGTTACCTGTATAGAGTATACTTTAAGAACAAGTAAAATTTTTCTAAACCTCAATTAGATTTAGAGACCGTCAGCACCGAATTCCTCGCGTATTACGCGTCCGCTGTTTGAGATTTGCGTAAACTTTAACTTTAGCTTTAGTTTGACGTGCTGTAGCGGTAGCTAACATGATATCGCGTTTTAGCAGTGGTCAACGGAAAGGTGCCATAGTTCTAGAAGCTAAACCTGTTATTAACGTATGACTGTTTATGTAAAAAAGATCTTACCGATTTTGTGGATTTATGTCACTGTGTCGCATTCTACAAATGTTCGTGGGCAATGCCATGTTGAAATTTCAGTTTCAGCATTTTACCGCAGTATGAACGAATCGAGTTTCTCAAAAACTTCTAGTTCAGAAAAGAAGTTGTACTAACAAAAGAGCTAACACGTAAAGAAACATAACTATTAGGCTCAAACGTGAGTTCTGAAAGATTCCTAGCTATAAAATGCTCCCGTAAATCACTTACCGCAAGAGGGTGTTCCCGCGCTTCAAACACGAACCGCTGACTGCAAACGTGTTGGCCAGGACAAGATCACGTGACTCCGTGCCGTTTGCGGTTTGCTGTGTCGCACGAAGAACACAATGCTCAAGGTCTCAGTTCTTGATCTGTTAAGCCTCAAAATGATCTGATTTTGTTCTTAATTGTGGCACTTACTGTTAAGTAAACGTCTCGCTATGTAAGAATTGCCATGTATGGTAAAGGTCTACAAGACTACAGTACATGGAATTTATATAAAAAAAGTATCTGAAACTACGTATAGATATGCAAATGCAGTAGGTAAAGTGTACGGACAATGTGGTTTTTATTGATTTGTTGTTGTCATTAAATTTCAACTTCAGAACGTTGTCCTTAATTTATTGTAATTTCTGGGGCGATTTTAACCTAAGTATTTGTTTCCAGTTTATTCTTAAATAAAGTGTAGTTACCATGTAAAGCTGCAAAACAGGTGAATGAAGGGTTCAAGAAATACCATGCAATAGTGTTACATCATTTTCTTGCAGTGCGTAACAGAACATGTGGAACAGTATAATGAGTGTTTAAAGTGTGGTGAAGAAGTCACAGAAGAAAGCCCGGGTTACCTTGCGTGTGTTTCGCTTCTGAACCACTTATTTCCTGCGTTGGAAGTAACAGATGCGTCACGCGATGAGAATGACTGCGGAGTGCTTACAAGTAACGCCACCATCCGGGTTGTCACGTTGGGAGGAGAGGAGAACGAAGTCAATTTTAGGCCAAACATGAGAATTAGAGATGTCAAGGACGGTATCCGAAAAGTTTTTGGAGTTGAGCCTGAAAACCAGCGGCTATTGTTCAATGAGGTAGAACTTGAGGTAAGTTGTTTTTGCTTCAGGGTTTCCAAAATGACCTGGAGGAGAAGGTTAAGGCTTCAGTGTAAGCGACTGGAGTCCAAATGAGCCAGACTAACTGTAACCCCGTAAGGGTTCCTGGGGCAGGCAGCGCCTTTAAAACCATAGATTGCATTGCCCTCAAAGTCACCAAATGCAACAAATAGTGCTATAATTTGTGTTCGATTTCATAAACTAAAACTGACTTCTTCAAAAGAACCATGATATTTCTTGTTTAACATGTTGAAGCTAAGACTCTTGGGTAAAGATTAATTTTCTTCTGTGCTAGTTGGAAGTGGTTTTGCAACTTTTAGAGTCGTCTAAATGACTGAAAGAGGCTGCTCATTCAGCCGTCACCCTATCAGTTTTGAGAAGCCTGTACCTCGCCATAGGTTTTAGCCTGGAACAGTTTGTCAAGGTAGATAACAATAGATCGTTTTCACGTACTCTCTAGAGACGCCAAGACAAAATGTTGGTGCACTAAAAAAGGAATCATCGAAATTATTTTTGCTCAAAGGCACCAACATGGCCGCTGTGACGTCAGGTTAAAACGATCTGTAGTCTTAACTGAAATGTCAGATCATGCGTCACGGTGCATGATTGTTCATTGTTCGAACTTTGGACACGGAAAACTATCAAAGGTGTGAGAAAAACCTTTACTTTTAACCAGGCGTCCTTTGATCGGCCGAGAGAAGCCTGGAATATTCACACGCAGGGAATTAAGCTGGCGACCCCGTTAAGTCTTGGATGCCCTTGTGTGGGCACTGCGACTCAGAAAATTGACCAAAGCACACAAGACTGTAAAAGACAAAAGTCATTAAAGTCACGAGTGTTGGGATCGTAGTTGATAAAACCAGCAAGAAATCGCTTGCTTTGTTGAGGCCCTGTTTAAATGAGGGCGGGGACCATGAGTTGGTGTGATAACCCGACGAAGTAAAGCTACCCGAATATCCAGACAGTCTCTCCTAGACCGGTCAATCTGGCTGTGTGGGGTACCCCACCTCTCATGTGAACGTGATCAAGACGAAAAGAGATATTGCATGGGCGTTCGCGAGTTGCCTTTAGTCTTATCCCACCTCCCCATTATCCCCCATGCACCTTCGTGTAAACAGGATCTAAGGCAGTAAAACGGTTCAAATTGTTATCATCGACAAAGGCCAAGCTTGAATAAGCAAAATTTTTTCTATATTTGTGGAAACCGTTACAGTAGAATCCAACATTTGTTTCCCCGGCAAAAGTTATAGTAAAATGTATGGGACAGAACCCTGGTTAACGATATTCGGTTTAACGATATTCCCGGTTTAACGATGGGGATCTCTTCCCGAGAGCAAAATCTTTCCCGGTATAACGATAAAATCAACATGAGAGAGCACAGGAAATGCTGATTTTATAACAAAACAAATTTTAATTAATAAACATCAATGCTTCTGTCAGCAATCATTGTTCTTGCTTACGCTCCAGCAGCCATGAATGCTGATTGATGTATTTTAAACCGCTTTAGATCGTTATTTATTTTGTAAACCATTTGACATTACAAAGTATTAATTACAAATTTATCAGTGAACACAGAGTAAAACTCGTACGTCACCTTTTTCCCGGTGTAACGATATTTTTAGAAATTTTCTCACAATATCGTTGTACCGGCAATCTCGGTATAACGATATCCCAGTTTAACGATATAATTTTCCCTTTGGCATATTGTTAAACCGGGGTTCCACTGTCTTACACTTGTTCTTATAACTGATTCTTCTCTCCAGCTGTTTCATTTTATTCTGTTTTGTTTTTCCTCAGTCTTACTCCCAAACCTCAGTCTCAACATCTAGAACCCTGGAGGATTATGGGATCCAAGCTGGCAGCACTCTCCTGCTCATGAAAGTGTTGCAGAAAATCCCTGATTCACTCGATCACGTGATCTTCGATTTCTCGTTTGGTTATCCAGGAGGGTACCAGAGGGATTTCCTCGACGCCTCCGCCCTACTGTACAAAGGCAGAGAGTTTTATAAATATGTGGACTTTCGTACCTGCCTTCCACGTTTCTCGGAAGCTTACGGAGCCGTACAGCATTCTGGGTACGCTGGTGGGAAAGACCCTGAAAGAGGCAATCAAGTGATAAACGTTTTTCTTAAGAGATTGCCTTCGTCGATTGATAAAGTTTTCTTCACGCTTAGTAGCTGGAGGTCTCCGACTATCGCCAGCTTCGATACGCCAAGCTTGCACTTTTATGATGCAAAATTTCCCGAGAGAGAACTGTGCAGTGATCGAATGGTCCACGTGATCGATGATCAAGCGATCATCATGTGCTGTTTGTGGCGTGTTCGTGGTCAGTGGAAGGTTATCAGCCTAGGGGTTGGGTCAGATGGGAACGCAAGGTGGGAAGGCTACCCGTTGTTGCAGGAAACAATCGATGAAATTATTGGAAGAGGACTTCGTTATTAGAATTACCAAACTGTTACTAGGCAACCACGCTGTATACTACTAGGCAACCTTGCTGTGTGTTACTAGAGACACGCTGTATATTGCTAGGCAACCATGCTGTGTCAAATACGATGAGAAACAATTGATTGATTTCTTTAGAGAAGTCCGTGAAACTCAACCTTGTTTTGTTACAAAACTGATTGCTCAGGTTTTCGCTACAGACTTTAATGCTAGTATGTTCATCTTATGAAACGACTACATTCTCATAAATATAACTGAATGCACGAGTGTTATCCTGCGGTTCTAATTGTAGATAAAGTATTCATTTTCATTTTAAAGGCAAACTTCGTTAAAAAAAAAACTGCTATCGACTGGTTTTCCAAAGTCGTGCTTTGGAATCCTATTGAGATCAGTGTTTCTTGACGAATCTGGATACTAAAAAGAAGTTCGATACTTTGCATATAGCAAGCGTACTGTAAGACTCGCACCGCTAGGATAATTTTATTGTAGAAGCACTAACATTGACTGATCGTTGTTATTTAACTTGGCTTTTGAGGTTAAAAACTTACGCTTGTGCCTCGTCTGCAGCTCGATTATGCTTTGTATTAGAAATTGTAGCTCCTTGCAATTTTAGCAACTTTCAGTTAACGTAAGAGTCCAACGTGTAAGGCTGATAACACCTTGTAAGAGAATAAAGCTTGCAAGCAGTCGGTCGTCTAGAAGTTGAGCTGGTTAGTCTGTTGCTTATTCACGCCAAGCGTTTCAGTTATTTTTGTTTCAATCCGTACGGCCCCTGAGTGAAGCTCAAATCATCTCACTCCTTAAAAAATCCAAAAGTGAGAGAAGTGTCTATTATGTAAGTTTTATAGTATACTTATAAAACCAGAAAATAAAAGAGTCATTTTCAGACCATGGAAATCTCTTAAAGCCCGAGTCTCACAGTTACCGCTGTCGTGTCTTGAAGCAGCCGTAACAACATTAATGACCGGGTTGATACAACAAATAGATTCGAGTGAGGCCTTACCACTGGAACGGGGTATAATCCAAGTGTCGCTGATCTACAGCATCAACCAAGAACCCCAAAAACCCACACAAAGAAAAGAGAACAAATCTCTGCCCTCGGTTGGATTCGACTGCGAACCCACGACCTACGAAATAGACCTACGTCGCTATAACCAACTGAGCTACGGGGCCAGCTGGGAGTTTGGTCGCGGGATTTCATGAACAGTTCAGTTTGGCCCGTGCCTAGATATAACCGAGGTCAGAGGTGTTTTTTCTTTCCTTTGTGTGGGTTTATTGGGTTCTTTATTGATGCTGCAGCATACAGGGTTCGTCTGATTTTCTCAAAACAAAATTTAAGGACATTTTAGGACATTTTAAGGTAAGGTTATTGGTTTTTGAGGATCTAAGCCATGGGACATCAACCACCAGAACTGACCTAAAACATGAATTTTTACGATATTGTGACAAAGACTGCACGAAGCGCTGTACGGATCTCCAGGTACTGCTTGAAGCCACCCAGTAAACTCTGCCCTTTCAGACCAAGATTCATGGAAAATGCTTTTCCAGGGCATTGTTGAGATCTATTGAATTATCGTAACAAAGAAAAAGAATGAATTTAAGGACTTTTTAAGGACCATGACTGGTTTTTGTGAAATCTAAGGACTTTTGAGGCCTCAAGGACCCGGACGAACCCTGAGCATATGCCACTGAAGGACAACACTCTATGTTAAATGACCGGGTTTCTTGTTTTCGTTCCGCTCCCCTCAAAAGGATGGGCTTTGCAAGCTCTCGGTCGCTCCAAGCGTTCGAAAGTGGCTCCGAATACGCCTACGTTGCCTGCATATGCAGTGTTTCTGTTTTGTTTTGGCGAGGTTTGGGGTGCGTTTTTTTAGTTTATTTATTTATTTTTGTTATTCGTCGATACAGCCTACCCTGTTGAATTAAGATTAACGGTTGCCATGGGACCTACGGTTTAACGTCCCTCCACGGACGGTGTGACGCAAGAAGGCCGGGAATCGAACCCAGGGCCCCTCGCTTGGCAGTCACAGATCTTACTCTTACCAGTTGAATCATCCTCGCACACATACAAAAAGTTAATGCTGGTTTTGCATGGAAACACTATCCTGAACAGAGCTTTACTCACAGACGATGTGGCGAAAGAAGGCCACACAAATTCTCAACCCTCAATCGAACCCGCATCAACCTTTATACAAGTAATAACAGCATAACTCTCTTCATTTATCTCAAACAACGAATTTATTACATTCATTTTTACAATATTTATATTTAGATATAATTATATAATTTATTTTTGAGCAATGGATAAAAGAATCTGTTCACAACATTCTGTTCATAACAATACTATCACTTTACTAACAAGTTACCAAGCTCTCTTGTATTAACAGCATCTTGCAGCCAAGTACTTTTACACAACTTTAATCACATGATTTCAAGCATATTCAAATAACAACAATTCAATATTTTCTTAAAAAAATTTTGTAGTACAAAATGGTTTTAAGTTAACATTGGCGGAGGCCAAAAATAATTATTAGTTTCGTTTAATAAAAAATACTTTTAACTTTTTTTAACGCAAGCGTTTCAAGTTCTTATAAAATAAACAAACTTTGATAACCTAAACAAAACAGCACTACTTTGTTTCTGCGCCAAGCCTGGTGAATGAACATTAAAAAGACAAATGCCTTTGCGCTTAGAAATCCGTTTTAGAAAGACATTTATCAGCCGTTTTCACATTAGTGGGAAGACAAGTCGTCCGAGTGTGAAAACGAACACGATTCTTGACGAACAAGTCGTCAGAATTTGTTCGCCTTTTTGTTCGTCTTTTCGACGATTTTTCATGGACAACTTATTCGTCTTAACAAAGAAATCGACCAAAGGCCGTCTCAAATTCGCATCTAAAGAACAGTCCAACAGGTTGTCCTTGTATCAAGGAAGGAGAACAGCACTTAGCATGTGGAATCATTTATCTGTTTGTACGTCAGTTGTACGTGTGATGTGAACTTATGATCGCTAACAAAAGACGGTTTGTTCATTTCCCTTTCACACTATTAAAGGCGAACAAATTGTCAGACGACTTGTCCGTCCTCTAATGTGAAAACGGCCATTACATTTTGGTCACGCTTGAAAGACAATCACAAGTAGCTAAAAGATCATTTTCATTGAATAATTATCTTCGTTATAAAAGTCATTGAAATGTTCAGTAGTGTCATATTCACAGACAGAACAAAGGGGCGTAAACAAGTCACTTAAACGTTGAAACCTACAATTATTTTATTGTGCACCTAAATTCAAGTCCTTCCCATTGTTCAGGCCGTAGTCACACTTCGAATACAAAAGACACTCAACTACCAAAATCGGACTGTCAGAAATGCTCTTTTAATCACTTTGAAAGTCTAGTAATGAAACTTAAAACTAAAGAAAACTTTACTTCTCCAATCCTCAACGATAAAAAAAATTACCATAATTGGAGAGGCATATCTTCTTTTGATTTGTGGGTGACTACCGTTTTTGATGTCGAACTTACACCCCTCCCCCAAAACGTTTATTTTTATCACGAGGGAGGGGTAGTGAGTGGCCACAAAACCGGTACTATTCTTTTTGTCTTTTCATAGCCGTAGTAATGCTAAAGGGATTAACAAGAACAAATGAGTGCATTTTTCATGTATACAAAATTAACAAACCTTAGCTGTGACAATAAGTTTTTCTCACATCTCACTGTGTATATATTAAAAATAAAAAATTGAGAATTGGAATAAGCTTCTATTTTAGTTTGAGCAAAACACCAACTGATTAACGTAAACAATATCATTGCATTCCGGGTGTTTTGTAACGAACCAGTCAAAAAGAATCTTGTTTTTATAACGTTAGTGACAACTTAAGAGTTTTCATCTCCCATGTAGACACTATCTTGGCAATGGTTTTGAGATAACAAGAACTGGTTGGTCATTGCTTTGCAGTAATTTCGCTTAACTGTGTGTCTAACTACAAGAGTAACTGAAAGGAAAACAGTTGATCAAAAATCAAGTTATCACGAATTAATGATAATTACGCTTTGGAAACAGATTGGGTAAGAGCCCTGG
>JAOBAT010079173.1:0-19844 GCA_026413305.1 Hydrozoanthus tunicans | reverse complement strand
TCGTTTGTTGAAATCAATAAATTGATGGTTGAGTGGTTATTGCATTTATGGTTGAGTAGTTATTACATTTATGGTTAAGGATTGTTACATTTATGGTTAGTATTACATTTATGGTTGGTATTACATTTATGGTTGATACAGCACCGACCAATTTCCATGTTGCAGAATGTCAGTCATTTGTCGAATAACCTCTTATCTCGAACAATAGGGCTAGTCATTAATTGTACGAATCTTATGTACAGTAAGTGGTATGGGCGCGTAGTCCTTACGACAACCTTTTCGATTCTAAAATAGCTGTACATACTAAACAGCACCGTATTCACATACCTATGGAAAAAGAACGCAGTAGCTACACGCACGCATTGCAGGCCTATTTTTTCAATGTCATGAAATGCTACTTTGCTAAAGTTCGCTATGAGGCTTGTTTATTGAGCTTCTTCTGCCAAACCAGCTAGCATTAACAGGAAAATTTTAAGGCTATTTTTCAATGCATATAAAATATTCTTTACGTTTTGAACGAGAACTGTTACAATATATGCAAGACATACAAAATTTAAAAGTATTTTCTTAGTCGCGCATCATCACTATCTATTTTACAAAAGCAATGCGCGATCACCCATCAGTAACTATATAAAGAAGAACAAAGTGCTGCAAAATTAAAAGATTTAGCTTTTTAGGCAGCAAATTCAGTGCGGCGTTTTTGAGACATCGTTTTGCCAACGCTATTTTTGCAGTCGGCGTTTTCTAGACTCCATTATAATTTTCACCAACTGAATGCATTTTCGAGACTCAGTCAGTAATTTGTTTATCCAAGATCCATTTTCATAAGTGTGATTACGAGACTCCGCCGTTTTCGCCAATGTGTTCTGACAAACTCCATTTTAATTTCAATAATGCGTTATCGAAACTCTAGAAAACGTAATAGAATTAGAATAGCTAGTTGAAAAGTCAAAACTGTGCAGCAGGAAATGAAAGCTTAAAGTGCATTCAGGTAGGGGGCGTCTTAAACATCATACATTGTGAATAAACATAACTTAAGATTTCAAAATAGAAGACAAAGGACTTCCTTGAAAAGATTACAAAACTACAGTATACAGCCTGTTCGTTTCTTTTTTAAACATAACAAGAAGGATTCTTCACAGCTCTCGATTTAAAAAAATAAAAAAGGTGGAAAATCTTTAAATATATCCAAGATTAGTATTAAACTAGCAGGTGAATTGGCACTTTTCGCGCGCTCTGAATGGTTCGTCAAACACCGAATATCCCGCGCTTTTCACCTCGGTCACTCATCCGCAAAAATGGCTTTCCGTTTTGCTTCAGTTTCGGAAGAAGAAGTTCTTAAAGTAAACGGAGAAGCAGCCCCACAAACACAAAGAAAGAGACAAATTTATGTGTTTCAGTGTTTGATGGTAGTTTAGTTTTCTTCGCTAATACCAACAGCACACCCTTTTGCATTGTTTGCCAGCCGGCTATCGACATTTTAAGTTTGCTACAAACTTTTCTGTTCATTCATGGTCATGTAAACAGGAAGAAAATTGAAAATTTTAACAAAAGAAAATACATTTTGCAGCATGGTTTGAACAAAAAGAAAAGAATTCAGTTGCCACTGCAATCGAGGAAATGACTTCAGGTGAACTGAACAAGTGTCTCGAGAAATTTTACGTGTCGGCAAGAAAACAAAATGGCAGACATTATACAAAGAAGTTTGTCACCTCAATTCGTGGGTTGTTTTGAATTTTTGAAAATTAACTATTTTAAAAAGTGCTATTCGCCTGGTAATTTAATACTAGTGGCTCGGTAAACTTCCATCACTGGTCACCTCCACTTCCGGGCATACAATTGTTAATTGTCCGTCGAACTCTTTACATTCTGTGACAGTGCAAGAAGGGTTCCTCATAGATCTCAAAATTCAAAAAAGACGAGACTAACAACCTCTAAGTATATCAAACACTGTACCTCGAATCCTTCGCAGTCTGTAACAATGCAAAAAAAAAAGGGTTAACTGACGCCGAGAGTTAGCCGTTAAAGTAGCGTTGTACTAATGAAATACAATATAGGAGAATGATCTTCAAAACTAAATGTCGTGTATCTATTTTGAAAAAGCAAAATTGTATAAGGAAGGAAACAACATATACACGCAGAAATAGCATATAAAGAAGTGTTGGCTGATTTTTTGTGTTTCGTCAAGTTTGGGCAACTCTGGAGAAAGTTTATCTGCTGAGAGTGGATTCTCGTTTTGTGTTTTTTTACTGACCAATGGACCGCTGCCGATGTAAGTGTTGTCACTGTGATTGCTTGTGGCTAGAATCAAAATGAGTAATGTATGAAACACGTCTCCACTGTTAAACATTCAAACTAAAGCAAGAGCTGAAGCGATAACATACGAAAAAAGCACAATCTAGGCTTTTCTTGTTCCTGTGATGCGTTCGTTGCATTTGTTGCATCTTAGATTCAACTTCAGAGTGAGCCAGTATTTGTCTCCATCAATAGATGTAACTAGGAACAACAAGGTTCTGCCGAAAACGAGTGAAGCGAGAGTCAAACCTTCGCTAAGGAAGCAATATCGTTCGATTTTGTCGGCTGTAATCATAAAGAATGCTGCGACAAGCATTGGCATAGCGGTGAAGGCCGTGACATATATCTGTACTGGAGAGAAAGATCAGGAAAATGGTTGAATGATCTTGAAACTTTCAAATTCTCCACATCACCAAGGTGACTCAGAAATTACCCACAGCAGACGTTATCATTATATCAGAAAGTTCATGGTGAGCAAAATAATGAAGACAAAAGTGACGACGAGTTTATCTCTATTCTTGTAAACATGCGATACACCAACGATACCGCACCGGAGTTGCAGTTCGGTTCTTTTCTGCATTTGATTTGACTCCGAGTACTGCCTTATACGAATAGTTTCTCTCTCAACTCGGATGAGCTAACTAGACTGTAATTGAAGAAAAATCTAGCTGATCTTGGTTTGTCGCAAAGTTTTCCTCCTTTGCAGTCAAGAAAATATGTCCCACTTAGCTCTGGAGTCTGCTTTGTTGTCATATACAATGCCTTTTTTCATTTCTTTAATCGGCAATTATTCGAGTCAGCCTTTTTCAACAATAAAGCAAGTAAATGTAAGGCAGCTGAAAAAGTAATTACAAAAACTTTGGCAATGGGAATTATCAGCTGCAAAAAGAAAATAATGAATAAGTGTATTACTTATCGGATATTGATATTTCTTTATAAAAACGGGATGAGTGTGATTGTATTTTAGTTTTTCGACAATGTTACTCTTGGTTTTCACTCAATGGGTTCTCAGTGAAATAGAAAGAAAACAACGTGCGATTGTCGACAGTGAAAAAGGAATTGTCTTTCATGTGGACTTACTAAGCCGTTAATTGTCCGCGACATTGCTCGGGAAAAATAAAATGTAAAGCAAGTTGTGTTTTTATTGACAGGAATTGAGAAACTCTCTCCGCATAAGCCATAACCCTTGTAACTGCAAAACAGCAACGTGTGATTGTTCGACAGCGAACAAGGAGTCGTTCCTGGATTGGTCTCACAAACAAAATCGTCTCTCATGTGGACTTTCTATGCTGTTAATTGTCCGCGATATTGCTTTGGAAAAAATAAACTATAAAAGCAAAATTTGTTTTTATTTACGGGATTTGAGAAACTCTCTCCACACAAACCTCGTACCGGCCCTTTTTTAAAATAATTATAAGAACAACGAGGCTCAGATTGGCCAAAATTTAAGAACAAGCTGAGGCTTGGGCTCGATAATTTTTTTTTAAAACTTTACTGAACATTGAAGAATAAATAAATGCTTCGCAGTTTATAATCACTGGAAATCGTCTCGGGGAAAATGTCGGCGAATCCTCGATAAATTGACCAAATTCGTTTTCCAATACAGTCATAAACAATGCAACACGTTTGGCATAGATTTTCTTCGATTTAAATATACATAGAAATAAAAACAAATTAAGAACAATTTTAGGCTCAAATCGCCAAAAAATTAAGAACATTGAGCCTTGGCCAAACTTACTGGTTCTTATAAAAAAAAAGCGTGTAACAGAAAAAGTTTAAAAAAAAGTATGAAATTTAGAAATTTCCAGTTTGCTTGTCGGCTGTCAACACGCACTGCCATTAAAGGCCATTCTGTGTACATAATTAAGGATTGATTACAATATGTAAGAGCACTTACAATATCTCCAAATCTTGTTAAGCTCATAGAGAGCTCATGCAAGTAGAATATACTTACACGGTAGCTCCTAAACAAAAACAGTCATCAACGATTATGTTATCTGTATATGACAACTTTACATCGAGAGAAATAATCCATTTGCAGTGTCCCCGAAAGCATCTCAGTGTTTTGTACGATCAGGAAAACAAATGGATATGGACAGTGGATATCGTATTGTGCGTTTTCAACTCTGTCACGGCATTAACTGCAACGATGGGAAACGCGCTAGTTATAATGGCTGTCTGGCGAACTCCAAACCTGAGAAACCCCTCGATTATTATACTTTTCTTTCTCGCAATTACTGACTTTCTCACCGGCTTGATTACGGAGCCAACGTTTGTGCTACATATCATACTTCAGATGAAAGAGTCAGTCAAAGCTTATTGTATCGTGGCGGAATTTATGGCAGCCGTTGGATTTATGTTATCAGGGACTTCGTTCTCGGTGTTAACAGCTGTTGCAGTCGACAAGTTCATCGCGATTCGTTACCATCTTCGATACAAAGAACTTGTGACGAATCCAAGAATGTTGAAAACTATGGCGATAATCTTGATTTTAAACGCCATCATTTTAAGTGTTTTTTACTTAAGCTACAGAGTTTATACGTTTCTCATTCTTTTTCTTGTCATTTTCAACTTGTTGGCATGGTGCGTGTGTTATGGATTTGTATTTCGACACGTGAATCGACATAGAAAACAACTTCAACGCTTCGCAAGTGAATCTGCTCGAATACACGGTCGAGAAGAGGTCATACGGGACTTCAAAAAGCTCGAATATTCGACGTACACGAGTCTTTTTATCGTTGGACTTTATTTCATTTGTTATATTCCATTTCTCGTTGTAAGCATAGTCAAAAGTGGCCTAGGATATACTAGTTCCCACTTGGAAATAATTCGTCGTGTTGCGTCAACGTTTGTGCTACTTAATGCAACCTTAAACCCTGTCGTTTATTGTATGAGACTAAAGTCGATGAGAAGAGCTGTAAAAAATATTTGTTTACGTTTAATGAACTAACACAGAGTTACTTGCTCAAGAAATGTGAATTAAAAAGACTATTGTTAAAATCCAACGAGAACAATTATAAAACTCAGCTTTTGCAAAGATACTGCAAAACCAATTAATTGAAAATAAATAAATTTTTAAACCTGTCAATTTTTTTAGTGATTGATAATGTTTAGCTTTTAAAAGTTACTTAGAATTTAAATTTGTACCCCCACGTGCGTGACTCAGACAAACAGTGACATTTTTATTTTGCAAAAATGGTTTATAGTTCTAGAATGTAGTGATCTTATAAATACAAGAAACAGTTTTCTTGTTAGATTCTAAATATCAGTGGTCGGTTTAGAATATTACATTGGCTGCCTCTCGATTTCATGATAGCCGATTCATGACGTCAGCGCTACTTACTTTTGTCTCGGTATTGTGGCTCACACAAGTATATGCACGAGAGAAACACTAGTCTTAGAATGCAATTTCGACAGTACAAATGATGAGGAACTGATAATTGCGATAAAAGCAACCTGTTCTTGCAAGCTTGTTTTGGTAAAGTTTGCTGGATTTTAAAATTATTTTTGAACTTCCGGAATTTCCTTTTTTTATTTATTACTTTAATTTTGGTCTTGATATTGATCTTGAAAGCCGATGGATATGACTAGTTGAAATGTAACCAGTGAGCTTGTTATTTTTTCCTCTTGTTTCTGAAAACCATTAAGTAATATATAAAAACCGCAATACCAAATGACTGATGCACTAATCATTTTGGCAACAGTAATGATTAATATCATTGGTAAGTGATTCTTTTCTTGAATGAGTACGTTTTAATAGTTCATGATTGGTCAAGTACAATTGCAAGAATTATGACTGTCACAAAACTCCTGTTGTCCTTAATCTCTCTACCGTGGTAGCTATTGTTGCTACCTGTATATACAACACTCCGGTAATCGTGCCTTCGCTTATTCTAGCCCTTACCTTTGGAACCATCGATATCTACCATACACTATTAGAAACCAAAAGACCTTAGAATAACTTAAATCTTTAAAAGCACTTTTATTTAAATCCTATTTTTCTAGTGAATGATTTTATACTATATATAGCTCACCTGAACATTATATATTATGTAATTTTGCGCTCTAGAAATTCCATTTTATGATTAAATAGTATAACTATTTTTATTATTACCATTACGGTAGAGAGGTGATCCTGCTGTCAGTACATACAACACTCTGATAATCGTGCCTTCGCTTATTCTAGCCCTTACCTTTGGAACCATCGACCATGCACAATTAGAAACCAAAAGACTAACTTAAATCTTTAAAAGCACTTTTACTTAAACCCTATTTTTCTAGTGATTGTTTTTATACTATATATAGCTCACCTGAACATCATATATTATGTAATTTTGCACCCTAGGAATTATATTATTATTAGTATAACTATATTTATTATTACAATTATAATCAATTTCATTATTGATATTATTACTGCTCTTTCTCTTCTTCTTCTCCTTTTTATCATTATTATCATTATTATTGTTTTGTTATTATTATTATTATTATTATTATTATTATTGTTATTATTGTTGTTGTTGTTGTTGTTATTATTATTATTATTATTATTATTATTATTATTATCAATGTTATTTTATTTCTTTTTTTATTTTAACTGGAGTTATCTGCGATCCTGAAGGTAAAACAAATCTGGTTGTTTTCTTATCAGTCTAAGGGTCTTAAAAGTATTTGACTATTCCTAAATTAATTACGATAACCTATAAATAAATGAACATTAGAGAGTACATTCAGAAATCTAAATAGCAAAAAGTGACTAATCTCGTTTATCATAATAGGTCTTTATTGACCCTTTTCCGGTTGTCGTTTTGAAAGCCTAAATATTAAAGAAATGTCAACTTCAGAATTTGGTATATCAATCTGAAACTACTTACTAAGACAAATAAAACGAATGATCACTTTAAAGGGTTTGAAGCACTGGTTTAAAAGTTAGGACGTTTTTCTTTAATGTCAAATTGTTTTTAGCAGGGGGAAGGTTAGTGGTTTCTGATCAACGGTATGGGAGATAACGCAGCAATTACTCATACTTATCAGCGATATAGATCATATTAGTTTTTCCTAATGCTAAAATGATTATTGTCATTTGATGGTCGATCGAGTCAAGTTGAACCCGGTTGGCCGGTGGTTTCATTAACGGCTGTCGATAAAAAGATAGTTATCAGCTCGGTTTCGTTTATGAATTTTACATTATTAAATGTACGTGGACCTAATATGTGCTTTTAATTATTGAAAATAGATCACAAGATTATCTTCATCCGCTATTAAACTATAATCTTTGCAATAATTGATAAGTCTTGCCAGAGAGCCGACGAAGCCGATCTTGAAATTTTTTAAAAAGTCAATGGTGGCTCTTAGTCTATTCCCGTAAGACATTCTTCGTCTTTGTGACCCATTTTACGCATTATGGTAAAATAAATTTATAAATGGTTAAAAGTTGAAAAATTTATTTGTATCTTTAAAATTTAGTAAAGATCTGCGTATATATAAAATGGCTTGTTCGATATATTTCACTTAGCACTATGCCTCTTTAGGTCGCCTCTGTGTAAAAGATATACAAAATGGCGACCCGATGAGGCTGAGCTCTCAGCGAAACATATTGAAAAAGCCGTTTTATGTGTATGCAGATTTTGGGCTTGGGCGGGAGACTGCAGCACATTTCAGGCCAAGTCGCCCTGATCGACTCGCCATCTTTGAACTTTTCTAGTACAAAAATTATACACTACGAATACGTTTATTGTTTTTAGATACAACGAAAATATCTCATTTGGTATAAAGTTCGTTTTCGCTTCCGTTTCTAACCGTCACGTATACGGTCGGTGGTATTTGTTTTAAGGCACTGAAAACTAACAATAGCAATGACGACAGGAAAAAGGAAACGAGGTCGAAGTGACTGCATGTAGCTCTGAGTAATCCGGCAAGATTGAGGAATATCTGATCATGATCCGCTTTGAATTTGAACTGACCAATCGCAAGCAATCATTGAGCTCTAGTCTCTATGTTAGGGTACCAGGACGATTTATGGATGCATACTTATTTGCACGCTTTTTTTTTTATAAGAACCAGTAAATTTGGCCGAGGCTCATTAATCTTAAACTTTTGGCGATTTGAGCCTCAAATTGTTCTTAATTTGTTCTTATTTCTATGTGTGGTTTAAATCGAAAAAAAAACTTACTTTAAGGTACTGCATTACATGTGTTTGAAAACGGATTGCTTGGCGGGTTTGTTCAAACTCTTACCTTGGTCAAACTAAGTTATGTCTGCTGATTCTCTCAGAACTCCGCTGTATTAGCGACATTGCAGCTTAATTACTCTCAATTTCTGCGCGGAACAAAATCGAACCAACTGTCGTGTTGACCTTTCCGAAAACTTTTAAAAACTTGGTCCCGAGCCTCAGCTTGTTCTTAAATTGTTCTTAAATTTTGGCCAATCTGACCCTCATTGTTCTTATAAAACAAAGCGTGTATTTAGTTACACAGCCCTGGCATAATGGGTCTGCTCATCGAGATTCACAGAGCCTCAAAAACTGTAAAGCAAAAAAAACATAACAGGCCGCCGACCCAGGCTCAACCTTCACTCAGTGTCTTAAAATAACTCAGGAGAAGGTTCTGCCTTTGCTTAATTCATGCAATATCTGCAAATTAACGGTTAGAACTTCGCGTCTTCTCTAAAAAGGACGTAAAACCTTAGGGTAGCAGTCATCAAAGGAGACCTCAGTTTCTATTGCCTGTTCTCCCGTGCTCTCTTGAGTTGAAAATGTCATAAAGCAAAGCGAAATTAAACAAAGCAGCAAAATACCCTCCCGTCTTCAAATAGTTGTTAGCCATTTTTTACAAACATGGAGCAACAGTCGTGTTGTACGAGTTTTTATTTATTTAAACTTTTATTTAATTACTTGCTTAACATTTTTTTTGCAAATTCATAACAGCCATCAGATGAAAGAAAAGCCGAGGTTTTCTCTTGTAAAGAAGTGTCCTCCAAACATCTAGAAACAAAACAACGAAGCATAGATTTATGAGGGTTCTAACGTGATGTTTGTTTAGTTGTCGATTTATAAAATGCTGCAAAACAAAACAAAACTAGTGCTCCCCATTTAGTCGTTGTCCTTTTTATAAACGTATGTCAGTTTGAAAAGAAGGCTCATATAACATATCTACTATCGAACTTCAGAAGGCAGGCCCTATAACTTTTTCATCGAACTTGAAGCAAGATGGACAAGCCTTTCAAAATACAGTTAAGATTTTTTTCGTTTAATATATTTATATTAAAAAATTGCTTTCTCAACCCCGCCGTTTCCCACGGTCCTGATTAGGCCGGGGCATACCTCCGGTCTCTGTAGCGTTAGTGGAGGAGAAGTTCTGTGACTCCTCATGGACGACACTAATATACATCAGTAGAAGCTAGTACTCATTTATACGGCTGAGTCGACTTGAACAAGTCCGATAAAAAGTCTTGCTCAAGGGCACAACACAGTGGTCTGACCGGGCCTCGAACTTGAGACCCTAGGATTTCGAGCCGAACACGCTAACAGCTCGGTCACTAGACCTCCGAAGTGGAGTATCATGCGTTCCAAATACTTTTAAAAGGAAACCAATGTTCTCGTAGCCTTTCAAAGTTAACTTAAGCCATGAAAAAGCAACTGAGCAGCAAATAATTTCTGTAACTTTAAATACTGCCTAATTAAACATCCTTACTTGTGTTGTTTAATCCGATGTACCCGGATGCAGCCCACCGCGCAACTCATCAAGTTTATTCCTCGTTTTGTCGATTATAGACAAAGCAGCAGCAATGTTGTCTTGAAATGATGTTCGACGACTGAAAATAAACAGAAATCGTGTTACTGAAGCGTTTCTTTTACCTGTTCAGAGTTTTCATTTTCGTTGCTTCACGAACAGTTCAAAACAAACCTCAATTTCAAGACATTTCCGATTAAAGATGGCGGCCGTGCAATTTTATACCACAATGCCTTGCGGACTTAACACCGCTAAATGTCGCTTAGAGAAGGCTACAAATGCATGGCAAAGCTCTTCCTTGTACTAACAACAACTTGTATGTCAAATTTGAAGTTTACACATTTTATCTGTGCGTTTTTATGAGCAAGTTTAGATATTTTACGCGCTAAGTAATATGGGTAAATATACATACAAGTCGCCATGTTTTTCGGAATTTTTGGGAATTTTTTGTTGTATTGAAGAACTTACGTTGAAGGAGTGATTTTTCGTATCTCAGTTAGAGTCGCCATGAGTTCCTTTTCACGTTTCTCCTTATCTTCGCTGTCTTCAACAACTGTTGACTAAAAGTTAAGTCTATTTAACAAAATTTTAGGCTACAAAGTAAAGTTTTCTATATACATGAGTCAAAAGAAGCCTTAAGCAAGAAACGTCCGTGTTGCCACGTAGGCCAACCAACAAAAAAAGCAGCGAAATACGGAATAAAAATCTTTAATGGTAAGTAGAAATTAACATGAAAAATAGTCCATTTTAAATCACATGTTTTACTTTGAAATTAAAATGTTTCCGACAAACCCGATAACATGTTTCTATTTCACCAACATATACAGTTTGATAACAACCCGCGGCTGCAACTCAGAAACTGTTAAAGATATCGCAATGATTTTTTGGCAGCGTACACATAATCGGAAGCTTTGGGACAAATGACGTCATAATGAAGTCATTTGTATGTAAATATGCGGACAGCAGAATAGCAGACAGAGAAGCTGAAAAGCGGTAATATTGTAAAATAACCCGTTTTCCTTTCTAAATAATAGATAATAAAACCTTATTTGCCTTCACACACAATTTTTCGATATGTTGCGAAACAGTGATGACGTCATCTAATTATTGTACATCGATTAGCAATTCAGGAAAAATACTGAAATTACTTTCCAAAAATGCTAATCTACACACAATTGCCTGAGAAAAATCGTTGAAACTAGAAATTATTTTTTTGGGTAATGCATGGCTTGAAAATGATAGTTGCCATAGCAACACAAGTCAACTTAATTAGGTTTGAGACTTACCATCTTTTTCGACTCCCTGATAAGTTTTAGGAAAAGTCACTAATTTTGGTTGCTTTAGCTGCAAGCTGCTTCAGTTGTCTAAAAGTTGCGAGTGATTGAATTTGGTGCGGGTTGTTTCCTCCTCCCCTGTCTCAATAGGGTTAATTTAGTTAGCTTCATAATAAGTGTTATGAAAACTCACAGTTTGCTTCTCACTTGATTCTTTGTTGGTTTCAACAAACTCTGAGTTAAAATTCATGGCTTTCAGCAACCTGTCGAGAAGCTCTGATTCTCTCCTTGCTTCTGAATCTTTTTTGCTCACTTTGACCGCCATATTTGACTCGTTATCCGGGTTTGCCTTCTCAATTTTCTTACTTTCATCACAGGGAAGCGATTGATCAAACCCACTTGAGTGTTTGGAAGCAACTTCAGTGCTGTGTTCTTTGGTTTTGTTGTTAGTTTTCTCGTCTATTACAGCACTTTTACTACCATTATGTTTCTTCCGTAACTTCTTGTATATTGCAGCCAGGCATTTCAGGAAAGAATTGACTTTTTTGTTTTGCCTTAAAAAACAAATAGTTTCTTGGTAAAAAAAATTAATGTTTTGGCGAATAAATGCTGCCTGTAAAGCGTCTAGATAAACAAAGTTGTTTCTCTGTTTAAGCGTCGAAGGGAAAAGAAGTCTTTCTCCGCCTCCTTAGTCCCTGTGTTTTTTAAGTTTTCATAAAACATCGTGAAGCGCTGCCCATAAGCAATTTTAACACTCTAGTATACGTTGTTGGCAGGTGTAACCAAGAAGGGAGAGGAGAGTGTATTCATGATAACCAAAGAAACGGGATCACTTACAATGCTCCTACCCAACCCTCCCCCCCCCCCCCTTTTTTTTACCCGCGGTTAGCGTGTTTCTGTGTAAAAAAAATTACACATTAAGTCTCCACAATAGTTGTAACAAATGAGGGGTGAGTCCTTTATCCCATCTTGCCGTCTTTTCCTAAACATATTTTAAAAAGCTAAGCAACACTTTAAGCTTCCACATCAACTGCAATCCAAGCCCCAGTTGTTCAAAGTTGGATAAGGCTTATCCCGGGGTAAATCTCGCTATCCCCCTAAAACCCCGATTAACTTAACCCTGGATTAATTAAACATAACTTTTTTTCATAAGTAAATCTTTATTAAGCAGACAGATTACTGATCAGATTTAACATTAAAACAAACAGATCAACCCAAAAGTTTCAGCCCAAAGCAAACTTCAGAAGGTAGTAAACAGGAATAAGGATTAAAGAATTACCCTGGGTTTGCACTAATCGGGCTTTGAAGAACCGGTCCCTGCTGCGTTTTAAACCAGTGGTTTGCGAATTTATCCCTAGGTTAAGTGCTACTTCGGGGATAAACTTATCCCAGCTTTGATCAACTGGGTCTAGGGGGATCGATAAGAGTGCATTCAAAGTTAAAAAGGAAACGGGGTCTAACCATCCCTCCTACCTCTCCCCCTCCCCCCTTTTACCTACCCCCATCCCGGTTAGTTTGTTTTTGTGTCCATTTACCTTTCCTGTAAATAGGCAATCACAGCGATGCAGATGAGAAAAACAGCTAGTGGAACCAAGATCTGGATTGCAACCCCTAACTCTGTATCTTTGAGATTGACGAAGAACGAGTTTTCTGCTGCGCCTTCAAGAACTGCAGATCCTGTGGAGACCATTGAGAACTATTAGAATAAGCAAGTAAAAACGACTCCTACTTAATGCTTCTGGTAAAAGAAGTTAAAATTCATCTATAAAATCTAAGCTTTCACTGCTTTACGATCTCCGATGATGCCAGCTTAGCACGAAGGAAACTAAGATCTTATAGAGTGATTTTAGCACCATTACAGCCATACATATTATCCTCCATACATGTTCAATACACCCGAAGAGTTTTTGACGGATCACCTTTAAGCATGCACAATGTCGATCCGTCAAAGCAAGAGACAAATCATTAGATTTTTTGCAAAGATTTTTGGCCTGTCAAAGCAATAAACGAATTGAAAGATCTTTTGCAAGGATTGTCGACCCGTCAAAGCAAGAGACGAGTCGCCGGATCGTCTTGAAGCAGTGTCAATCCAACAAGGTAGCGATCCCATCCGCTTACTTTATATTTGCACATAGGGGCCGCGAAGTGATTTTTAAACTTTGGGGGGAGGGGGGGGGGACAAACTGAGAAGTACTTTTACATCATTTTAGAACACTAATTAAAGTCAGAGAAAAGAGTGGGGGAAGGGGGGGGGGTGGGGGCATTTGCCCCCGTTGCCACCCCCCCAGTTTCGCGGCCCCTGGTACATCATGCTGCTAAAGTAAAGCGCAATGGCAAAGTTCTAATTGATATTCAGATAACGCATTTTAGTTTAGCACAGGAAAAAGAAAATGAATCTGTTTCTCGTTTCAGGAACGACTGACGTCTTTTTAACGATATCCATAATCGCGCTCGGGTTGTCGGAAATTTCCTGTATCTTTATCCTTTATAACAAGCTGCTAATGCCGTGGCTACACGGTACAACATTCCATGTAACGTTGCGTGCAACTAAAACCCTTCGAGTAGCCACCTGGTGAAACCATTGCATGCAATGTTGCAGGAGTAGGATCGATTTCTACTTTGCGCAACATTTCACGCAACCGAAAACCTTCGTGTAGCCACTCGGTGAAATCGTTGCGTGCAATGTTGCAGGAGTAGGATCGGTTTCTACTTCGCGCAACATTTCGCGCAACCGAAAACCTTCGTGTAGCCACTCGGTGAAACCATTGCATGCAATGTTGCAGGAGTATGATCGATTTCTACTTCGCGCAACATTTCGCGCAACCGAAAACCTTCGTGTAGCCACTCGGTGAAACCATTGTATGCAATGTTGCAGGAGTAGGATCGATTTCTACTTCGCGCAACATTTCGCGCAACTGAAACCCTTCGTGTAGCCACTCGGTGAAACCATTGCATGCAATGTTGCAGGAGTAGGATCGATTTCTACTTCGCGCAACTGAAACCCTTCGTGTAGCCACTCGGTGAAACCGTTGCATGCAATGTTGCAGGAGTAGGATAGGTTTCTGTTTCGTGCAACGTTGCGTGCAACGTTTTCAAAGGTGGCTACACGGTGAAATTCTCTAGTTGCGCGCACCGTTGCAGACAATGTTGCACCGTGTAGCCACGGCTTAAGACAAACCCAGAAGTGAAGAGAACTGCAGATTGTTGCTAGTAAAATGCCAAAGTCTCACCAGTTCACTTCAAATAAGTAAAAAAAGGGCAAGCAAATTTTATATTTGTTCACATTGCCTCGCATCATATCTCATATGCGGCCTATTTATACATACCGCAGTTTGGATAATCCTCCTCAACCCATTATCACGTAGTATATTTTTATGTAATAAAGAGCAAGGCCGTATGGAAGCCTAATGCATATAAAAGTAAGAATTCAGATTACTGCTTATGCAAGTTCATGTTGCATTGTCCTTCATGAGTCAAAAACAAACGAACAATATATTGTTATGGTTGTATACTTTCAGATTTTCTTTAAAAATGCGATAAATTTCTGTAAGATGAAAATGCGCAAAGTGCGGAAGTAATTCCGCGCGCTTATAAAATATGCAAATGATTTGTTTGCTGTTTGCATAATTAACTGAAAATTACATGGTCGCTGGAGATGCGAATTTTATCATTTCACCACTTGAAGATTTTCTCTAGTTTTTTTTTAAAATTTGAAAACAGGCAATAAAAACAATTTGTGACTAAAACCGCTAAGAAGTTTAAGAACAGCCCAACCTCAATCGTTAAAAGTCAGTGCTTCTTATAAAAATGAAACGAAACGACGGCTTTAAAAACTTTCCACGGCGAACTTTAGGAAAGTTATCAAAGAAAGAAAGCTGGAAACGTTCTGCAAATTTCTTCATATGCGTAATTAAGGTACATCATTACAATACCAGGCTGGCAAGTAGAAAATCTTACTATCTTCCCAAAACCAGAACAAACCATGACAAATTCAATATCAGGTTCAATGGTTCCAAGATCTGGAATTCCATTGAGGATGGCTTGAAATTAAATTTAAAAAACGACTGAAATCTTCTTTGATCTTCAATTATTAATTATTAATAGTTACAATGTAAATGAACTCATTCCTTAGTTGTGTTTGTTTTTGTTTTTATTTTGAACAGTCTAAATGAAACTAAAGTAACAGGCAATTGTTCTGCGCATGGCTCAGTCATTAATTATTTTAGCTCGACTAGCTCTGCTATTATTAAATGGTTGTGCTCTTTCTATACCGCAAATAGTATCCAATCAATATCCTTATGGTAACCTGTAATAATTTACTGAGCACAATAAAGTTGCTGTGTTGTTGGAAAATGCAACTATTTTTACTCCTTGGAGTTCCGCGCGGCCGAACAAATTAAAGCTGACGATATCAACTACGCGCTGAATATTCTTGTGCAATTTGCGCGAACCTAACGAATGGTAACACCTGGTGAACATGGTGAAATTAAGGTACTTACTTGCAGTAGTAAAATTCAGTTTGCGTTTAAGTTTCATTGAGCTGAAACAATGTATGTAAAAACTCGTGCAGTTTTCTTAATTTCACATGAGTGCGTTTTTGCATGTATAGCAGAAATCCAAATGTATCAAACTTAATTAAAACGTCACACATGTCGAGGAAGGTCATTTGACGCTAATATCGTTGTTAGCTTTTATAATCTTCAAGTGTTGAAGTGATACTTCACGAGTGAGCGCAGCGAGTGAGTGCGACATTATTTCAACACAAGAGAATAAAATTCGTATCTCGAGACTATGTAATTTTCTATCTATTATAATATACAGAAGACAACGTCGTTGTAAATTTTATAAGCGCGCGAAAGTATTTCATTTAACAAGTATTTCAAAATTAAGTAACGGCGAATAGATAAACTAAATTTCTTTCTAAAAATTTCTTATATACTTTAGAATTTAAAAAAAACGGTAAGAAAAATAGAGGATATTAAATGGACGCGCGGAGATACGGGCACTAGCATCGTAAATAACTGGTTAAGAGAAGAGAAATTGTCGAGTAAAAATGGCCCAAAAACCCTTGACTCTTTAACATCCGTTCTGCTGACTTTAAGAACCGGGATTAGAGGAAAATGGCCTATGCCGAAATAGCAAAAAAACTAGAGGCAAACGGTCCTCAGATTCTTCTTCAACCGACGCCACCCTTAACTCAGTTTAATGCCCAAAACATAGTAAAAATAACGCAAATTGGTATGACAAATCATTTTCACCCAATATACACTCCGCTCCAATACATTTTAATTACTAAGGTTGAGGGGAGGGGGTTAAAGTTCGGGGGAGGGGATTGAAAATTCCTCATATCAAAATGCAAGGCCTCGACATTTCTCGTTTATACGGGAAACGTTAACGTCATAGCTATTATTATTCACTCTAAGAAGTTTCGTCTTTTCTTGAAAAGAATAAGTGGGATTTAGGCTTAGCGCACGCACAACAGGACTTCATTAAACATACAATCTCCTTTATTTGTTGAATCAAGCAATTAAACTTCGTCACCAGTCGACAGTTGTCGTAAAATGTCGCCAATAACTTAATAAAGTTTCGTTGCTTGTTTGTATAACGTTGTCTATTTGATAATTTATGATTAACAATTAGCACATTACAGACTGTTACGTCACAAATGTTTCGTTTTAGTGACTGAATACGTACTGCTTATTTTTTCTTGACTTCAGATCATTGATCATGGCTTCGCGCTTGACAGATTTTTCTGCATTTCAGTTTTGGTTAACTTTATTCGGGTTTTTAATCCATGGCCCCGGTTTATTAACGGTCAATGCAAGTAAGTTACTATTGTTTGTATTTTGATTTGATTTGATTTCGGCTGGCTTTACAAGATCAAAAATTTTTTTGTTGAAAAAAGCCCGCGCGCAGCTGTTCTTGTGCGCGTGTGCAAGTCGTTTGTCTAAACGTTTTATTTTTCAAAATGTTCTAAAATTTGAAGCTGTCGCGATAAAACAAAGAAATGATTACTTTGTTAAAAACGAGACGAAGAAAGAAAAAGTGAAAATATAGAATCTAAGGAAAAATGTACTGAAGGGATCAAAATTTGAACCTGAGCTTAGTACTGCATAAAACCCTTCAAATTTCAGCCGAATGTGTGGCCGAAAGAAACGATTTCAGGGGAGACACGGATTCTTCCCAATTTTTGAATTTTATCTAATTTGCATTTTCCATCTCCAGGACCACTTTAATTGGGTCTAGAGAACGCGAAAATCGATAATCACGTGCATCATCATCACAGGAACTCCCTACAAATAATCAGCAGTCCGCTGGCCGTTGGTATCGAGGCCCTGTCTGTGGTAGTTGTGTGTCTTCTCGGTGTGGCGGTTTTCTTTTATTTGAGACTAAGGTATGGCAAGATAATAATTATATTTATAATATTTAGTAATAATATTAAAGCCCGGGTACACCCAAGCGCGATTCGTGGCCGCTTTTTCTCATGTTTCTTACAATATCTCCGTCCATGAATTGAATTTACAATACCGGTTTGCTTATAGCAAATATATGGTATGAAGGAGAATCACCTTGAATCTCTCAAGATTTTTTGGATGTTTAAAAAAAATTTAAAGTTTTTTTTTTATTTTTTGAAAATTGGTAGTTTTAAAGCAAATCCCCGCAGCGGATCAATATCCCTAAATCAGGCTTTGAGAAATTGAACTCTGAAAAAGTGGGGAGGGGCGGGGTAGGGGGTATGTGCCGCCACCCATCACCTCCCCCGGGAAGAACTCACAACAATGGCATTTTTAAGGAACCCAATTTTGTCGGGGGAGGTGGTGGGTGGCGGCACATTGCCTTCTCCGTCATCCTAATTCTTGTCCTCGCCTTCTCTATCATCCTCATCTTCGTCATTGACTGCTCTTTTATCCTCATCCTTGTCCTCGCTTTCTCCATCATCTTCATCTTCGTCCTTGTTTTCTCTGTCATCCTCATCTTCGTCATTGACTGCTCTTTTATCCTCATCCTCGTCCTCGCCTTCTCTATCATCCTCATCTTCGTCTTTGACTGCTTTATTACCCTCATCCTTGTCCTCGCTATCTCCATCCTCCTCCTCCTTGCCTTTTCTATGATCCTCGTCTTCGTCCTATCCTTCTCTATCATCCTCATCCTCGTCCTTGACTGCTCTATTATCCTCATCCTCGTCCTCGCCTTCTCCATCATCATCATCCTTTCTCTACTCCTTATTGTTATCCCTCCCTCTTCTTCATCTTCCTCATTATAATCCTTGTTCTCGTCCTAGTCCTCACAAGACGATAGACGTCACAAAATTACCAAGATCGTAAAAGAGGGGACTTATGAAAGGCGACACTCATTGATAGAGCAGATTGAGTTTGCAAGAGGAATTATTTTACCAAGGGTCGAAGAGAAGATTGAAGATCAATCTTCTTCCTGTAATGACACACTTAAAGAAAACGCTGATGAAAGACGGAGAGAAAAGGATCGTCAAGAAGCCTTGCGTATTATCCGTTCAGCCAGACGCCGGTCTTTTCCTGACGAGTTGGCTTTCGCAAGGAACGTCATCGCCAAAAGTGATAAGAAACTGAACAAGGAGAAGATTGCGAGAGAAGAAATGCAGGTAACTCTTAAAGATCAAAGTCTTCTGGGACTAATGAATACTTTTTGCAAAAGAAGACCAAAATTAGTTTAAAGTAGACCAAAATTGTACATGCCTAAACAACTTTCGAAAACTAGTACTATTGATCAATTGCTTTTACTCATCACATAACTATTATTATTAATATTATTACTATTGTTATTCTTATCATTATTATTATTGTTATATGGCAGTTTATAAAACGTCTGGAAGCTCAAAAGGGCAATCTTTAAACAACATAGGGCACAGAGCGAATTAACCTATGTAGTCTGAAGGACTATTAACAATTACATTAAGACTCTAAATAAATAATACGTTAAAAAAATCCAAGTTGAGAAAAAATATATATTCCTGTTATGCTAAAACTACATTAAGGTGCCATGACTAGAACTCTCGTGCTCCTTTGCTAGGGGACGAAAAGAGTCTGACCGTTCCGGTTTGACTGACTACAAAGTAAAATACTATTATCACTATTTTTGTTATTGTTATTATTATTATCATTCATTTATTATTATTAGTGATATAGTTATTGTTTTCATCATTCATTTGTTAACATTACTAATATTATTATTGTTTTTATTATTATTGTTATTATTTTTGTCATTGTTATAACTATTGCTATTATTATTATTATTATTATTATTGTTATTATTATTGTTATTATTATTATTGCTATTATTGCACCATCTCCAGTTCTCTGGGTCACTAATTGTTGAAAGCGACGAGTCGAAACAAATGAGCGAGAAGAACGCCTGTAAGAGGGCGTTGATACGCAAAGCGTTGTCTGGCAGGTGAGAGTAAGTTTAGCATGTTAGCCTTCACTGAGGCAGTATGTTAAGTAATGGTCCGTGTAAGAACTAGGCAACCTCCCATTGTTCTGCGGCATTTCGCTTTTCCCAAACCAGAATG
>JAOBAT010079162.1:2770-19845 GCA_026413305.1 Hydrozoanthus tunicans | reverse complement strand
GGAGAGCCCGGAGAGCCCGGAGAAAAACCCTCGGAGTCAGATTGAAATCGAAAAATCTCAGCCCACATGCAGAAACCAGGACTCGATCCCGGGTCCACAAAAGCCCGGCCCTATGAGCCACTTAGAGTCGAAAAAGGATTTAGCTTTAGCTTAGCTTTTGTTCTAGCGGGGAACTTAAAAGAACCCAAACAGGGCTGTGTAGTGCGTACATTTCCTTTTCTAGTGTTTATTTCACGTGTGTGAACATCGGTTCCTTATGATTATGCTTGTGCTTGTGCTTATCTCACTAGTGTGAACCAGGCTGTAGATATTGTAATAACACGTCAATTTTGGTAGTATCTTCATTGTTCGTTTGTTCTTATCAGTGATTAATCCATGCTTTGTTTTGACAGAACGACGTTCAACACATGATCAACAAAATGAAAGGAGTGGTCCAAAGAGGTCTTGTCATAAGGTACACTTAGTCACCTTGCTGTGTGTAGCTTGGAACTTGTTAAGCAATGCGGACCTACGGCAACATTGACGGCAACGGCTCGCTAAAAACATTGCTTCTTGCTTTTGCCCTTTTCGATCATGTATAACTTGTTCGCTTTCCCTTTTGTCCTGCTGGGTTATGCTTTAACTGTGCAAAGGAAAATATTAAAGTTTTCTTTTAAAAGGTTGACGAGGATCGGCAAATTTTTCTGTAGCTCGTTCTGGTGATCGTCACGGAGGTGAAAAATAACTTGGCTGCCACCGTCACGATCACCACGGCCGCATGACGTGTGCCAGTACGCGTCAACCACTGATATTTGATTTCCGGTTGGCCTCCGTGGCAACACGGACAGCTTGTGCTTAAGGTCTCTATTGTTTCGTTGCATGTTATTGGTGCGTGTTTCCCGTTTTTCGCTTCGCATGATCAACTTGGCACGCAACAAAAATATTTGTGGCAATTTGAAGAAAGTTGTTGCAAAAAGTAGAGCGCGGGTATACTTTGTGCAACAAATTTGGCTTTGTTTCTCGATTTTCGTCAAACTCGCAACTTGTCACGCAACAAATTCGTTCATTGTTGCATTTGATTGGTTAGTTGAAATGTCCACGCCAGATTAGTTGGTTTTCGAACGGCTTGGAAGCACGCGCTCTAAAAGTAGGTTTATAAACATTGTATACTTTTTTTGAAAATATTTCAACAGATAAGGTTATGGTTTTCGCTGTAATAACTGCCTGATTTGATCGTAGCACTTCTTACCTTCACCGATATCTCCTTCATCAGCTGGTTGAAAGCCTTTCCGCTCTCTTTTCTCCTACGAATCAAATACTTCAATAATGAGCCTTTGCGTCAGGCGACAGCGTGCAGGTGACCTGCACGGTGCATTCCGACGTGCAGCTGTTGTGTTCACCATTGTTTTCTCCCGTCGTCGTCGTCGTTGTTGCTGTTCTAGTTCCTAAAGCTCTCTATTGATATTCTTAGATGTGCACAGGTTAAGAGAGAGCGTCTCAACAGAGTCCAAAAGCATAAATGCTTTCAGACATTCATTTTTAATACATAAATAATAAGTTATTTATCAGTGTGCCGACTATTTTTTTAGGAATGAGAAAAGCAACGAACACTACACGACGGAGTTCATTACTGCTCTATATCAGGAAGAGGGCCAAGGATTGTATAAGGCTAGATCTAATGTACTCGGCCATCTACAACAGGTATGGCTCATGCAATTCGGGTGAAAAGTAAACTCAGTTATCCAATCTGCTGTAGTTTATTGGGTATCGGACAAGCAGTGCAGGTGTGTTGAGTGAAAGGTGTTCAATTGATGCTTCAAACATATTGGCTGTTTTTATACTTGAGACAGATTATCCGTCTGGGCGAACTTGGGCAAGCTTATTTAGTGCGTCTGATAATTCGTCTGAGTATAAATACGGGCACGAAAACGAATTATCCGTCCAGACGAATTTTCTCCGTTGTGCGTCTGTGAAGACGTATGATCTTAGATTCTTCGTCTCGACGGATAATCCGTCTGTGTGTATAAATACGGGCACAAGACAGATAATTCGTCGTCACGGCAATTTTTGTACCCTGCCTTACATATATCCAGCGGTTTTACTCAGAAATTTAAGCCTTTTCGACAAACCTCGTCGTTTTGTGAGTTCATGCGTTTAGTATAAATACGGGACGAACTATCCTACTCCCTTTCAGTACTTGTCGTAGTTCGTTCCGTGTTTATATTGGAGACGTAGAACAGCAGACGGATTCGTCTGGACGGGTTATCCGTCCCTAGTATAGAAACAGCCATTATTCTTTTCTTACTTTCGAAAATTTGAGCTGTTTTCTCAATTCGAAACCCTAAGCCGTCTTCATAAACGACTGAAAACTTGAAAGTGTAGACGCCATATCCGATTTCACAGGCAGTGTTTCTCACCTGATAGATAGCGTGTACGGTAGCCAATCAGGCCACAGCATTTGCGAAAGATAGTGATTCGGTTTCTATTAACAAAAGTTTCTAGACCTCTTCTACGGTACATGCTGCGCGAATAATCCGGTGCTCAAGACACCATCTGCAACACATCTCGTTTTTAATCAAGCACGAACAAAAAATACGTTAGTATTAATACGACAGAAATCAACACCTAATTTGATACGACCAGTAATTAGCAGTACTGTGCTGTTCCACTACGGATTTGTTTATCTACTTATAGAAACAAAACTAAAACCTTCTTCTTAGCTTCCTGAGAACAGTCCACGGTTAGGCAAAAGGTAAAGACCTGTAAATTGACCCATAGTTCCTAGCGCATAAACGTTTAAAACTGCCCACAAAACACAAAGAGAAATCTGTTAACCTCAAATATGACACACACAGGACGGTATTAGTGCAAGGTAGAGTTTTACCAACTGTTACATTTTGTTGCAAGCCGTTAAGCCGCCACCATGATCAATTGAACATCTGTGATATCTTGCAGGGTGGAAGCCCGTCGCCGTTCGATCGTATCGTAGCAACCCGTCAAGGCACAGCAGCTGCCAACTGGCTGATTGAAAAGGTAGAACAGAGCAAGACAGAAGGAGGTAAAAACGAACAGATGAAGGAACTCGATTTGTCTTTGGAGTGAATTGTACACAGGATCCTCGACTTTTAAAAGTCTGTGTCCTTTTCAACAGCTCAAATTTGATAATTCTGTGCATATATCTATTGTCCAGTAATTAACTTTGATCGTTTTCACGGTTTGATTTTCCCGCGCGCCGCCATTTTGAAATTTGACGTGTTTTAGTTTCCAGACCCCCTTACATTCTTGTAATAATCGGGTGTGGAGATTGGTACTGCAACCGAAACACGTCACTTCTCAGTGGCTGCGCGCGGATTCAGACCGTGGAAATGTTCAAAATAAATTTGCTTGGCGTTGGATATTCAGTGCACAGAATGATCAAATTTAAACTGCTGATATATGGACATAGACTAGCGAAAAGTTCTATATGAACCCGAGAATGTTGTACACCCGGGATTTATTTAAGGACGTGTCACAGAACTTTGCCATTTTTTCTATTTCAGGTGACTTGTACACTAACTCCCAAGAATCTGCTTGTCTTCTGGGAATTAGGAAGAAAGACAGACCATTCACCCCACTGCAAGAGGTCAAGAAAATGACGGATTTCAAGTACGTAAAGAGTTTTAAAAAATATTATATGTACCTTATTTTACTTATTTGTTTGTATGATACAACAAGGAGATCTTTATCGCGCTAGCATGGCATAGAAATAAATCAATCATTGCTGCTTATTGGTGTTGCATTGAAATTTTTGTTTGATTCTTCAGGCACCGACTGCCGAAAGACCAATGGTGGCTGCATTTACGTTCTCTAATGCGCATTCTTGCCAAGTATGAAAGTGTTTTCAGACGAGAGGAGGAGGACTAAAACTGGTGCAGTGCAAAAAGCGGCTAGTACCAGTCCTAATCAGCTAGTATCATGCCCTTCACTAGCTTACAACAACCAAAGAAAAGAACAAATTCTATATATAGAACAAAATCATGTTGCCTCACATTTGAAAAGTGTGTTACAATTTTGATTATCGGTGTGATTATTAATATATAGTTAGAATTATTTCGAAGTATGCCGAACTGCTCTAAGTAAACTATACTACTCCTAATTACGTTTCTTTGCCTTAGCTTAAAACAGTCAGAAAACTAAAAACTAAGTTAAGTAATGGGTTAGCGTATATTATTTCATAGGTTCCTCTTTCACTTTGCAGAAACAGCGTGCGACGGTCTGTCACAGTTGTACTTAGAAATCCTTCGTAGATAGGCGGAGTGTTTCATGTATTTAACAAAGAAAAGGTCCTCGCCATGATGAAATAAACCTCTGGTTGTTCGCAGTTTTTGTTTAAATCTTTAACTTCAGTCAGTGTTAAACTTTCCATTACGGAAGTCGGGAGCGGGTTGAAGGCAGTTTCCATGAATTTGATTTGAGTCTTCTCGGAAACGCAGCGAGTGGGAAGCTGGTAGATCGCCATATTGGAAACATCGCAACTGAGTAAAAGAAAACACGGGAGCCTTAGAAAATAACGACAGTGACTGGGTTTGCCTTTGACCTGCTTCAAAAAAGAACTAGGTTTGCTTTTGACTCTAGAGTTTTGATCTGCTTCAAGAAAGAACTAGATTTGCTTTTGACTCTAGAGTTGCTTTGATCAGCTTCAAAAAAGAACTAGGTTTGCTTTTGACACTAGAGTTTTGATCTGCTTCAAGAAAGAACTAGATTTGCTTTTGACTCTAGAGTTTTGATCTGTTTCAAGAAAGAACTAGATTTGCTTTTGACTCTAGAGTTGCTTTGATCAGCTTCAAAAAAGGCTAGATTTGCTTTTGATCTGCTTCAAAATTAAATTGATTTCTTAAATATTTAACAAACTTCGTTGCAGTCAAACTAGTTCAGTACAGAGAACTTTAGTGTGCAAGTAACGCTACATGTATGAAATCGATAGTTGAGTATTCGGGGGAAAAAAATTATCAGTGAGCGGACAAGTTGATTTTTAATCAGTTGGTTGAAGCAGTTAGGTACGCGTGGAAAAACTGGTGAATTATAGAACGGCACGTCATTTTGACGAGCGCAATTCGCTCTTAGTGTTGTGAGCTATGATCACACATAGGGGTCCTTTAGACAAAAAATCATCTATTGTGTGGCGCAACTCGCTGTTTTGTGGAGGAACAAATTTAAAACCAGTGGAAGTTAAAGTATATATATATATATATATATATATATATATTTCTCCTTTTCGACTAATTTATGACGTAAATCTTTTGTCGTTCTTACAATTGACATTGCGGGTCGCTTTGTGAGCGTTTCAATGCCAATACTTAATGCAACTTGGCGAGACGTTGAAAACCAGTTAGCAAGTGCTACTTATAAAGATAACAACATGCGGGGTCGACTTTGCATTAAGATGGTAAAACTTCTTGTTTTAATTGTCAATCGAAGATTCTAATTGTTACAGATGCAATAAAGAACAATTATTTGTAGAACTATTTATCCTTTAGCCTACGTGTTATATTCTCTCCTAGCTAGAAATTTTAAAAGCGTTTGTGGCGTATTGTACAGTACTGTACCACGTTGTTTTGTAAGGAAAAGATACCCATAACAATTTAAACTCTCTTTTCGAAGTGTTCAGTTGTCGAACGTTAATTATTTTTTGTAAGTTTTGCGTTTGAGTAAAAGCGAACAGGAGAGCCTTACAAAACAACGAGAAAGACCTCGGCGGGAGACTAGATTTGCATTTGAGTGCTTCCAAAAAGAACCCGGATTGACTTTTGACACTCGATTTGCTTTGATCTGATTTAAAAAGGGCTAGATTTTCCTTTGACCTCCTTCAAGAAAAAAATAGGTTCGCTTTTGACACTAGAGTTGCTTCGCGCAACGTGGCTTGGGCATCGATATATCACGCGATAAAATTCTGTTAGTATGTGGTGAGAATTTTACGTAAGACAAAAAAATCGAGGTTCTTAAGATGAAAAACCGTCTAGTGTGTGGCAACCTTAAAACCAGTGGGAAGTTAAAGTAAATATTCATTTTCCCTTTTAGACCACTGTCCTACGTAAAGCTTTTGTCGTTTTCAATGCCATTAATTACACTCTTTTAATATTAAGAACAACTTTATAAGAACGACAAGCCTCAGATTGGCAAAAATTTAAGAACAAGCTGAGGCTCGGGGCTCGATTGAGCAATTTTGTACAAAAAATGATTCGCAATAGTCATTACCATTGCTTCAAATTAAACACTATCGTAGATTAACTTGACCAAGGTAAGAGTTTGAATATGCCGGTAACCAATCCTGGGATAGCCAAAATGAACCAGGAGGGTGAATTGATCAGTTTCAGCTCCTGCCGTGCGATCTTGTAGATAGGAGATCGAATGGCGACTTGGGGTGGTTTCCGTGACTGCGAAGCAAAAAATAGTTTTCGCTCCGTTCTTTGTAAATGATAAGAATCACAATGCCTTACCTGATATAAAGAAGACTAAACAAAAAAACATTGCAGGCCCGTAAGTAAGAAAAAATATTTCAAAAAATGAATAAATAATATAACAAGTCTGAAAAAAACGGAAAATGTTTTACTAGTTTTAGACATTCTGATTTATTTTCCGATGGCGTTTAAAAACGCAGGAAATACGTTTTCAGACAAGTTAATCAGACGGCTTACGCTCGCTTGTACTCACAGGCGCCAAGATTGTAGCATACTAATATTGACAATTTCCCATATGAAGTGTTATAGATTTACTCAAAAGTTTAAAACCAAAAATATTGAAAACAAAGCTCCCCTGCCTTGAGCCTTTCCACTCAACAGCGACTCGCAAAAACACCCTCGAAAGCACCTCCAATCGCGCCAAAATACACGCAAGGTACAAACACAAGGTGAACCGGCCTTACTTCAAATAATTTAATTTTAAAATTTTGACTGTATTTCTAAGACTTTGTATGGAACTGATATGGTCAACAATAATACCGTCATTATATTAGACTTGCTACACAAGCTTGGGGTGCCTGTGGTTTACTCATCGTAGTCGTTAAAAGAACACACAGCTTGGTACGAATGATCCAAATTGCGCTTCAATGTTTTCCTGTTTGGCGTTCTTTATTTCAGGTGAGACACTGGAAATTGGATTCATTCACAAAAAATTAAATAGGAGTAGTCTAAAGTCTGTTGGCATTCTGTTCCACACTCGTTTCTTTCTTTCCGAACAAACCAGGCTCTCTTTATGTTTTAACATTGTTTACCCACATTTAACTTATTGTACCGCTGTATGGTCATCTACCTACGTCACAAACCTAAAAGAATTTTTCTATTGGAAAAACGCGCGTAGTGCAAGCCACATCAAACTCTGATTTTCTAGCCTACTCGGAGCCCATTTTTGGTCGTTTGAATTTTCGGATATTTACAAAATTAATGCTTTGAATATTGCTAACTTTATGTTTTCCTTTTACCATCAAGCGTTTACCCACGCTTTTTCTAAAATTTGTTTACATCGTCAGCATGAATATCTTTTTTCGCCATCAAAGTAATTTTCGTCCACACGCCTGCTGCACACCAGCAGAATAATATTTTATCATACTTTTCCAAAGTCAAAAATTTCGGAGTTTCTGGGTGTCTTCATTTACCTCTTGCACATGCATGTTTTCTTCTTTTAAAAAAAATCTGAAAAATATTCTATTAAGTTAAATTGTACCGTAGTTTTGTATTTGACTCGCGCTTTACTCCTGCCCTTGATACAAATTACGTAACTTGAAAGGACCTCCTCGCTTTTAAAAGCCTTTTGTGTTTTTGGGGTCCTCTCGACCCAAACTGAATATCTCGTAATGTAAAATAGACTCTGTTGTGCGTTTTATCTTATGTTGAAATATAAAACTGAAAATTGAAAATAAGTTTGTAGAACTACTAGTTATCCTTGAGACTACGTGTTATATTCTCCCCAAAGTGATAAAAACCTACGAGATCTAGAATTAGTTGTTTTTCACCCAGCTGCCTTTCATAAAATTTCAATAGAACAGCAACCCATTTAGCAGGTGGCTAAAGTTACATTAGAACTAATTTTCGATCGTATCCAAAAAGCACCTGTTGTCGGATTGTTTTTCTAATAGCAAATCTCTTAGCCAGTTAGCTTATCAGAGTAAGTCGGGAGTCGGCCACCATTTCAAACCAAAAATGATTGCTTTGTAAACAAAATAAAAATTGGTGGCAAAATGAAGAAGCTGTTATTTGTTAAAACCAACTACTAACTTAAAATCGTCTTGTTCTTTTTGGGCAGTCGGCAGCGAGTAAGGTTGCAGGTAGGTTTTGGCACAAAGCAAATGACAGTTCCTACAACCCTGTAACTGTAAAAAAGTTAATTCAAGTGATTTTTTTGTTACATCAATCGTGCAGATGTTATAGGGTGTTCAAATGCAAATGTGAAACGAAGACAGCTTGTGTGTTTGGGAGTTAAAATCGATTTCGAAACAGTAACTTCCTTCGGGAAAACTAGGTTAGATGTTCCGACTTTGAACGTTTATGAATTAGGCATTTGCGACGCTTTAAGAAACATCTTTAAGATTTTTCAACCTCTCATGATCGTTTTTTCAAATGACAAAGTGTTTCTAGACATCTTGATTTTTCAACCTCTCATGGGGCCCCTCATGATCATTTGTTCGAGTGACAAAGTGTTTCTAGATATTTTGAAGATCTTTTAACCTCTCATGATCATTTGTTTGAGTAACAAATTGTTTCTAGTCACCTTAAAGATCTTTCAACCTGTTCGAGTGACAAAGTGTTCCTAGACATCTTGACGATCATGATCCTTCTAGGTATCTTGAAGGTCTTTCAACTTCTCATGATCATTTGTTCGAGTAACAAAATGTTTCTAGACATCTTGAAGATCTTTCAACTTACGGTGGTCTCTATAAGACCATTACACCTTTTATCTACCAGTATTGTTTACCGATTTTTCGCCAAAAGCACGGAAGTGAATATCTGGTGAATTATATATCCCCGAGACGAAATAAAGGGGATTATTCTTCACCCGGGTATTCCCTAAGCCTGAGACGAATGATTGTTTTAGTAAAATCACCCAAATGATTACAGAGAAAAAATAGCCAAGCGAAAAATGGAAAATCAATTCAATTTTTCATGCAGTATTGCACAGCAGCTAGCGGCGCGCGCAGATCGCATGGTTAACTGAAAAAGTGAACACTTTTTAACGGTTTGTGTTCAAAGTCAACAGCCACAACTGTAGTTAAAATAGTTGCAAAAGGAGCCAGTTTAAGCAGAAAAATCAAACATAGTTGTTTACATTAACATTTAAAGTAAATAAGCCGTTCAGGAAACTTCCAGAGGGGAGAACTGCTCCCGGATTCAGGCCATTGGAGCTGGTTCACGGCATGAAGCTTTCTTCATGACTGCTAAATGGTGGCTTGAAAGAACTACAGTTGGATTCTGTGCTAAAACGTGACGAAGTTGCTTTTGTCGTTTAAATTTTTCATCATTGACGAGCTTTTCAGGTAGGATTTCGATGGTTTATTGGCTTCACTAAACAAATAGTTATCGCCTTGAAAGTTTCGCACTGTGCGCTGTTAACTTGAGATGGCGACCGAGAGCCGCTCGTGTTGACAGCAAACTTGTCCATTTATATAAGTTCAGTCTTTTCGCCTAACGGAAACGCAAAACTTCGATAGGTATATTGATCCATTTCATTCACTTCCATTCTTTCAAAATCTGTTGTAAATTGGGTTTGTTCTTGAAACCATTCTGTCAGTAAAAGAAAATCAGTTTGTGTGTTGTCATTTGCTCACCCAACTGAGTGTTTTTAACAGGTATGGAAAGAAAACAATAGCTGATGACGTCATTCATGATTTCTATCCAGATTTAGAAAATGGAGCTCGGCCAATCAGCGCGTGTTTCACTAGATCTATTTCGTAAATATAATGCTTTTTAAAAGCATTCTTGTTGAAGCCGTTCAGCTGTCAAAGCTGCAATCACGTCAAGCCTCCTTGCCGAAAGCCTTTGTAAAAGGAGATAAATCACCCTTGATCAATTAATGAATAGATTTTCTTCTGATTTAAAAAATCAACGGCTTGCTTCTTGAAAGACTTTTCACACATGTTAAATATCTGTTTATTCTCTGAAGAAATAAAATATGGCCGTAATAATATTAGGATGTGTGATCAAATCAAATACACACTATTATGTTCGTTCTGCTCTATATTTCATTTGCTCTTGTATATAGGTTTTTGCTTTTCTTGACTATATATAATTTCAATAATTTCAAATACAATTATGATAGAACCACTTTTTCACACTTCTTCACCCTTCTATGAGGTTTTGAAATATGCGTATTTGATATATAGTTTTCAAAATAAGAAAATTTTTATATAAAAGGTGCGTGCTGGGTAACTAGAGTCCATCCATTTTCTGAAAGTGGAAATACCAGCTAGGAATTTAGACATTGTAGTGTATTGTATATAGTACGGTAATACGCAATACAGTACAGGTTTACCATTATTTATTGTTTTGTAAAGAAAATAGTGCAGTAATATTGAGGCGTTCAGCTGTCGAAGGTAAATTACTTTTTAATAAGTTTTAATTTGCTGATGTTTCCCATATACTTTAACCTTCCTTGCCGAAAGTTCTTGGATATATATTAGTAATACACTCTTTTTTCAGAAGAACCTTTTTTATTAAAACTTCAGACGGAAAAATGGCCAAAAATTAACAACATGCTAAGATCTCAGGAAAGATCGCGAACTTTGCTTTTTTTTTTTACATTACCGTACAAAATCATGGATCGTTTATTATTTTTCTTTATAGCTTTAAGCTTCCGGAACGGAAGAAATAACAAAAATGAGTACAATTTCTTTTTGAATGAGAACCTGTAAAATTTTCCGATCCACGAATCTTATAAAAACGTGTTAATCAAATATGTATGATTATATTAAGAACATTTTAGCAACATTTGAGATTAAAATTCCCCCAAAATTTAAGAACATTCAACCTTGGCCCAAAAATAAAACGTTTTTACAAAAAAGTAATTTGGTACTCTAATAAATAACGTTTGGTTTCTTACAAGTCCAAAGAAAACCACTCTAGCAGGCAATATATTGGAGCTATACTGATAACTAACCCACCGCCGTGCTTAATTATATATAAAATAACAATTCTCAACACGGCCGAAGGCACTGCTACACTGGAACTTAAATTTAATCATAAGCCTTTTCATAGATTTACCAAAAGATTATAACAGGGAAATTTTAGGTAAACACAACTCCTAAATATTAAAGAGAAGTCTTTAATGCTGTTAAAGTGTTTTATCTTACACTTCATTGTTTGCTTTATTCAATTGTTTTCACGAAATATTGCTGATATATTTTTGACGTTGTAAACAACTGTAAGCAAGGTTGATTGCTTTAATTTAATTAATCCATTGACTTGAAAGGTTTGTTTGCTAGAAAACTTCCGTTGGCTATCTTTACTTATAGCATGTCATTTGCCTGTGTGAACAAACATACACGCAAATCTTTAAATTGAAAAAACATAATGTCCCAACCAAATGTCCCTAAGAAAATACATTATATAGTTTTCTGACTGTATATCAGTCAGTAGATCGCATGATGAGATCGTCCGGAATAGTGTAGTCAAGAGAGGAATTGTTTTCGATGTAAGTGACTGACGTTTCGACAACCAGTGTGGAAATCATCTTTAGAATCAAGTGAGGAATAGTGCGTTTATAGTTGATTAGTATGATTCATTTATATAGTTATCCATATCTGACGCAGTATTTCTCACATGACTCCGGGAACGACCTCAACGACTTCCACACAGGTTGTTAAAACGCCAGCCACTTACATCGACAACAGTCCTACTCAGGACTACACTAACCCGGACGATCTTACCATACGATCCAATGTCACTCCTGGGCTGAAACCATTTACCGTAGATAAGTCAGTCAATTTTAGGACGCGCAAAACCAGTAAAATGAAAGTATTTCTTCTCTTTTTTATTAGTTTAATTATAATTGCTTCTTTTTTGTAAAATTTATTAAACGCTTTGGTAGTGTGCTAGAATATAGTACTATAAAAAGTTGTCCTTCCGCGCTTTGATTTAATCGTTACCGACTGGTAATTTGCATGGCAGAAGGTACATGCAGCAGTGTTTTGAACACTCTGTACCACGTGACCTAATTAATCCATACTTCCGTCCATATGAAAGACTGAACAAACAACACGAATTACAAAATGCAAACGGTGTTTATGATTATTTTTTCAATTACCTTTTGCTTCCTTCCGAAGCTTTAGAAAGTTGTTGAAAACGGTACCCAAAACAAGCAGATTAATGAAGCCCGTTAGTTTTTTTAAGCACAATAAGGAACAGGCTAATGTGTTTCTAGCCTGGGGATACGAAAATAATGTTTATATGTAAGAAGAAGAGGGGGACTCGATGCAGTTTCCAAAACGCCTTTTAACACGAATTTTGGTATTCAAAAGAAAAATAATTGCTTTCCTTTGGAACTAGAAAACAGCAACTTTTCACAAATCTACAATGAAAAGCTTTACAGCATCTCGTTCACTCATGTCAGTAATTTCTACGGGCTCTAATATATTTGTCCATATTTCAAGTTCGTTTTTACATCTTGATGGTGAAACCCTTTCTCTTTTTCTCTACGTTTCCAGCACAATTAGAAAAGTTCTCTTTGCCAAACTTGAACTCCCGCTGCCAACGCCTTCTTCAAGCTGCCTCTCTATGTCTTTCGGGGTTAGTTTTTCAGAGCATAGATTGAGCAAACATTGCTCACATTACATCGGAAGTTTGCCATACCAGTATGATTAAAACACGATCAATTTATGAGAGCAACCGACAAGTATATGTGCTTTCGCTTTAGTGCAGGATGCGACATGTAAAAATCGTTCCAAATGCAATTAAGCCGGTTTAGTTGAAAGAGATTGATCAAAACTCCATTACCAATAATAAAATTTATTTGGAGAAGTAAATTTGATTGAAGATACTTTAGAGGGAGCGAGAGCAAAAGTACCGAAAACTCCCAAAGTTTGTTTGTTCGTATATAAGGAAATTGATAAGCCGTGGGCTGTCAGCCCAGAGTCATGGAGTGATCACGACATCAAAAGAACTGCTCAGTGGGTAAAACATGTTTTTTCGTGTTCTTTATATGAAGGCAAAAAATATTTAAAGAATATGCGGATCAAAAGCAAAACGATTAATTGGCAGCAGTTACGTTTGAGAGCTGATTTTCCCCCTCAATCAAGTTCTAATGCCGAGAACCTTTTCGTAAGAACACGAGGAGTGAAAATCGCCAAAAAATTAAGACTATGTTAAGAACATGTTGAGGCTGAGAAAAGGTGAAGAACATTTATTTACGATAACCTACTGCAAGTAATTCATACATGTTACTGAAATGTTGCTTTTCGGTGGGCTTCTTGACTAAAGTTCGCAGATAAAACGTTTCCATATGTTTTTTCAATTACCAAATTGCAGTTCTCACAGGTATATCTCTTGAGACAAACTGGTAAGAAAGTCAGTACCAGCTACTATACTTCACTACACAAACGTACCACATTCGGTACATTTATTATCAAAATCAGTAAAGATATTTTAAGAACATGTTTAAGAACATTTGAGGCTGATATCCCGAAAATATTTAAGAATGTTCAACCTAAGTCGAAAATTCGACGTTCTTATAAAAAAAGGGAGTGTCAATTCTGTGAGAAATTGGAAACCAGCCATTAAAATTAACGAAATCAGTAATCAAATGTTAGAAAGAGCTTATCTGGTTCGTCCAAGTTCAAACTTTTCCGGCCCGTATCTTCGGAATAAGATCTTTTTGGTATCTGGATCAAATATTGTGTAATCCTATTTAGTTTTTCGTTGCTAAGAAATAAAATAACTGTCCAACTAAAGCCTTGTAGAGTTTAGAATTGCGCGCGAAAATAATTGAAACACGGACATTTTTTTGTTGCAATATATCTTTTGGTGTTTTTTAAAGCTTCAAGAAAACTGGAGTCAAAAGTATAATTCATTTATTATCAGTTTGCAAGAAAACAAATTTTCAATTTAATGGGAAAACGGGGGGCTTACTTTGGTCAGTCATGATATTTCTTATTTCTGAAATCCTCAGCGTGGTTCATGATCGAAAGGCTGTGCATATATACTACATACGGATTTAATTTCTAAAGAAATAAAAGATGGCCTTAACAATATTAGGCTTTGATAGATTCAACACATACTGTTATGTTCATTTTGCTAGACATTTGATTTGCTTTTATAGGCTTTTGCTGTTCTTATAACTAAAAATAACTTCCACTACAATTAATTTCATTTCGATGCAGCCTTTCCTCCGTGAAGCTTTTTCTGTACAATTTTCAAAGTCAGAAGGTTTTTCTAATAAAACGTGCCATTAACACAATAACTAAGTCCATCAATTACCCGGAGTGTGAATTACTTGAGAAATGACGCTTTTCAAAAACAAGAAAATAATATTTTTTCCCGTTATTACTTAACAGGCTTTTAAAAACGAAAGATGGTTTTTCACAGTTCTCGACGTATTTTTCAAGAGAGCGCACGAACGACGGTAGCCTATTTGATCAGGACAGACTTGCCCCTTGACTGACATAAATGACACTAGTGAATAAATATAAATGATTTATAGGGTTCTTTGTGTATCGAGCAAAAAGAACAGCTTCTGTTAGTCAAACCAGTTTTAATTTTTCCACTTTTTTAAATGAAAAGATGGATTCTGGGTCAACACTTGCTTGGTAGAAGCTGTTTCCCGCATGGACGGTTTGATTGATAAAGGTTTAATAACTTTTGTGGCAATTGTTCCACCCCTATTCTAGGAGCTGACAAGATTAACAAAAGACCAATTCTCGCATAAACAGCCCAGCTTTGCTTTCGGGCTTTCATAAAGTTCCTAACGAGAACAGACAACACTACGATGCCCGAAGCCGGAAACCAAGGTAGAAATAAGCGATGGCTATCAATTAATAACACAGTTTCACAAACCCAGTAATTTCATGCCAAATGTTTTCATCCTATTTTTCTGTAAATATAGTTGCTTATGTTGTTGGGGATACGGTCAAACTTTAGTTTAAAAAGTTAAAAACAAATTACACGCTTCTTTTTTTTTTTTTATAAAAACCAGTAAGTTTGGCCGAGACTCATTCGTTCTTGCGATTTGAGCATCAGTTTTTTTTTCTTAAATTGCCTTATTTCAACGTATGTTAAAACTAAGCCTAAAGGAGTTGCAAGACATGCATTGGAAAACGAACTGTTCAATATATTCCCCGCGGTTTTACTGTAGATTCGCAACTGAGTCGTTTCCCCGACACGATTTCCAGTGAAGCGTACTCGTGTTGATAAACTGCGAAGCATTTCTTATTTGATCTGTATAAAATGTTCAGTTAAAGTTTGAAACGCAGTAAAGCTAAAATAACAATCAGCCCGAGCTGTGGCTTGTTCTTAAATTGTTCTTAAATCTTGGCCAATCTGAGCCTCGTTGTTCTTGTAAAGTATACTGCTCAAAGTCAAACATCTTTACTGGTTTTAGACAATACAGATAGTATACCTGTATCGTATACGGTACGTTTGCGTAGTTATAGTAGTAGTAGCTGGTACTGAGTTTGTTCAGATAAACCTGTAAGAACTATGATTTGGAAAATGAAAAACTATGATGTTTAATATATATCTGCATGCGAACTTTAGTCAAGAAGCCCATAAAAACAATTTTTTTAGTTATAATCATAAATAAATGTGTTCTTAACATGTTCTTAAATTTTTGGCCATTTTCAGCCCCGTATTCTTAAAAAAAAAAGTTCTTATAAAAAAGAAGAGTGTAGACATAAATTCTTACTGATGATAGTTCTTTTACCTGGAAATAATCAGATAAACTTAATGTTGCTTTTCTCACCCGCCCCACACCCACTGTGTTTTAATTAAAATCCTCATTGCAAGAAAATCAGCTTTGCATTTTAGCGGTTTAATTCTCAAGCTAGGCTAGAAACAAGGAGTTTCTCCAATAACCGGACTCCATCGCTAATGCTTTGCCAACGGTTTTGTGCCGCACTTAAACTTAATCATTTCAACACTATTAAAGATGTTTTAAACAAGGCCAAATGTTATGTTTCGTTAAGTACAGTTATCGTCGTCAACAGCAGCCAACATTAGTAGCTAGACGAAAAAACTACCTTTAGAAATGATTCACACATAAAGCTTATAAATCGACATGTAACGCAATAGTTGTAAATTTATCATCAAGTTGCAATCATGTACGGCGCTTCCCTCAACGGCGACGGGCTGCAGTCCGTAAAATTTTTTTTTTATAATTCCAATATTGTCTTTTTTCACACTTTATTATTATAGAAATATAGATTTTAACGTAACTTTAAAAGGCGAAGAAGCGTTATTATTATTATTATTATTATTATTATTATTATTATTGTTATTATTATTATTATTATCATATTCATATTAGCCAAAAACTAATGCTCTTCTTAAGGTAAATAAAGGGTTAGCTCGATCAAAATTATTTGTCTTTTTCACTTCGAAACTCATGGCAAGTTTAACGTTATAGTTAAACACATGATGGTATAGCCGGTATAAATGAAAATCACTAAAAAGTTCTTATTTTTCTCCAATTTGTAAAAAAAGCTATAAAATTTTATACTTCTCTCCGAATTTAGATAAAAACCAGCAAATTTACGTTTTATGTTGATAATCATAGAGCTAAACAAGTTATTCTTTAACACTAAGGTAACTCAGTATTATCGTATCTGATAGCTACAGAATATAAAACATTGTTACTGGGGTTACCATAGAAATGTAGTTCAATAAGTCACTTTGTTAACAAAATGGTTTTCAAAATCAAGTTAATTGAAAGATTAATTATAGTAAGAAAATTCATAGAGCAGCGCCAAGACCAGTATAACAAAGAGTTTTTTTTTATTAATGGCAAAAGTTTTAAAACAATCAGACCGTAAGAAAGGTCTTAGCTCCGTTGTTTGACATGGCAGCAAATAATAATAATTTTGTTAGATAGACAGACAGATAAACAAATAAACAGATAGATCGATAGATCGATGAATGTTA
>JAOBAT010079151.1:0-19846 GCA_026413305.1 Hydrozoanthus tunicans | reverse complement strand
CCCCCCCCCCCCCCCCCCCCCCCCCCCCCCCCCCCCCCCCCCCCCCCCCCCCCCCGTGGCTTACATCTGAGATTCAAATGCTTTTAATCTTGTCCTTTATTCAGAATAATGCCAGGGTGCAGTACCAGTTACAAAGACAGGCAAATCGGCCCCGCCCAGCCGTGCAACCCTTCCAACAGTTCCTAGGCCAGTCGCCATTTCAACAACCCTTTCTTGTTAGCTTTGCTCCAATCCAGCACTCCACAGGAGTTTTACAAGTGATTATGGCAGACAACACCCTACAAGGATATCATTTGCCCAAACTTCCGGTATGGTGATTTGTTTATTCTTTAGTATTGTTTATAACATTTTGACTCTAGAGCCATGAGGGAATGTAGGCAGTAGCTAAGACTCTAGGCTTCCTTTTAGGTCTGGCAACCGAGGGGCTACCATACTTATATAAGAAGACATAAAGCATTTGCAGATGTAAGAGCAGCACACGTACGTTTTCCTCAGTTAATTTAAGACCCTGACTGAAGGACACACTTACTTTCCCATTGTATTTATTAAGTTATCTTTGGACTAAGAACTGTCAATAATACAGTTCATCATAGTAACAATATTATTAACAATACCTTTAAGCAAGAACTTGATTTAAGACATAAATTGTTGCTGTTAACACTTAGAACGTTTCGCGTATACATTATATAAACATTGCACAATGTATTTTAATGAGTGATCGCATGTAAGGAGAGTATTCATTATTAAATGAAATAGACTGAATTTATCAGGTTAATTCTTTTTGTAAACAGAACTATCTTGATGTGTGCCCCGAGGGACTCCAGGAAGGAACACAATTTAGGGATCAGTATCAGCCCCAGGTACCAAGTGAGCCTCCACCCTCATACAGTGAAACAGTTGAAGGTACGCATGTGTCAACTACGGCTGCTGTGATTGTGCCAGGAACTGAGGAAAACATTAATCTTGGAATCGCTTATGAGATATCAGTCGAAGAAAGACCATTTAGAGAGGACCCTTCAGTAAACACTCAAAGATGTGCCGCGCCTACTGAGAGAACCGCGCCAACAGTAGTAACTGTGGAGACTGCGGCTGACACTGAGAGCGAGGAAAACATTGTAATAGACGATGAAACTGCAGGCTCAGTTCCTGGTGCAGCGGTAAACCAAGATAATGAAACCGCATAGGTCTCGTGATGTATTGTACACAAAATAAGTCCACTTTGTATTGACTGAGTGTGAGGTTCTTGGAATGAGCGTAGCGATCCCTGTGTTTAACTACCAAGGGGAAATGATTTCCTGGAAAGACCAAGTAAATGAGGTTTCAGTTGTAGATCAGTAAAGGAGAACAAATGATTATCTTGTTCTCAAAAAACTCCTTGGTCCAGTAAGGGAAGTTATTCGACTGATTTTCGGCCAATCAGTGTGCAGGATTTGCTTGTTGGCCCTAGAAATTTGACTTGCTAATGATGTAATGTAGTTTGTTACGGACCATATATAGTTTCGTTCTTATGAACCTTGCACAAAGTGTGAGTCTGCGAGCTTAAAACTCTGATCCAGCTTTTATTGTTACAACAAGACTGAGCAACAAATAATTAATACATCTGTTTTATGATTCTGTGAGGAAATCTATGTTACTAACTGTAGCAATCCGTACTGTAAGTTGTGGCCCCCAGATCGACCAATCTTACAGCGCCTTAGTACTCAGCCATATAATGAAGTAAGTTGTAGTTTGTAGCAATCCGTACTGTAAGCTATGGACCCCAGAATGGCCATCATACAGCGTCCTAGAACTCAGCCATATAATGAAGTAAGTTGTAGTTTGTAGCAATCCGTACTGTAAGCTATGGACCCCAGAATGGCCATCATACAGCGTCCTAGAACTCGGCCATACAATGAAGTTATGGCCTGCACATTTTAGCAATCCGTACTGTAAGCTATTGACCCTGAAAGGCCATTATACAGCGCCTTAGAACTCAGCCATTCATAGCAGGTACTCCAGGGCGAAAAGGGTTGAGTTGACCGTCTGAAATACTAAAAAATACCAAGGCATATCTAGAAACTTTCCTCCCCAACAATACCTTTCGGTCTAAAAATTTACCTTAAAAAATACCAATTAAAATCTCCCCAAAATACGACGGTCATACCTACCATCCCAACATGGGGATTATCTTCCCCCCGTAATGGTGTGAGACTTTGTTTTTTTTTGTTTTACTCCAAAGATGAAACTACGCACTTTTTACTTTCACACATCTAGATGGAAAAGTATTTATTTTCTTGTATATAAAATTGTTAATTCTCCACTATACCAAAAGTCGATAAGCGCGTTTTATAGTAATAAAAAAAACATTTTTTGCAAAACTCTTTTGATACGACCACTTGTGTAAAGCAATTCTGCAACCTGGGAGCGAGGAGAGAAAAGGCTTCGATAAGCTTGTTCCATCAAGTTGTCAGTTCACGTTACATTTTATAGAGTTAGTCCACATTCGTCTTGCAAAATCGCTTTATGGGCTGAAGTGAACTCGGAGCTTCGTATCAAGCCAAAATCCTCAGGGAGAGGGCGGGGTTAGTCGTCGTATCATAACTCACCCCTAAGCGATTGGTAAGTTCTCGGCCTCCCAACCCTGAGGTCCCCGGTTCAACCCGGGCCAGATCGTGGGCTGAGTATTTGGGCGATAATTTTTCTCGCTTAATCTACTCAGATTCCCATCCGTCTTGGGTCAGTTAAATGAGTACCAGCCTACATGGACCAGAAGCGCCTACCGCTGCGGGTAATTCGAGTGCAAAAATCGCGATATAAATGCATCACTTTTTTATCATCCTGATGTGGACTCGAACTATGGCCAGTTGTACACTAATCTTTACAACCGGATTTTCACATTAGATCTAACCCATACTTTTCACGTATTACAAGCTTAGGGGGTTTTGCCGTTAGTTTGCCTTTTTTGATCTACTGCCATTTTCTTATTACTAAATGTCTGATGTTGTAGGAGTTCTCAAAGGTGAAATGTTGAAAAACTGGCATGAGCTGAAAGGTTTGAACCAGTATGCGCAGATCAGAGAAACTTGGTGCGAGAATCAGGATGGCCGAGCGGTTAGCGCTCGTTCCTCCCACTAGTGTGGACCTGGGATCGAACCCCGGGCTCCGCGTGTTGGCTGCGGTTTTTCGATCTTAATCTGATTCCGAGGGTTCTCCTCCGGGTACCAGGTTTTTTTCTTTCAAAATCGACACCAAACTAATTCTGTGTGCCTTTACCTCGTTGAGCTGCTTCCTTTGCAACGCAGTCCACGACTGCAAGTGAGGACGACGAGCTCGCTAGACGTTACTATTATTATCATTATTATTTTTATTATTATTATTATAATCATCATCATCATCATCATCATCATCATCAACATCAACATTATTTTTAAAAACTCTGCGTTTCATTTTTGCTGTTCCGGGATGAACTGGAAACTGGGTTCTGTTTATGTGTGCTTTAACAGAAGTTTTTAACCCAACGCCCAAATGTTGTAAGAGAGCTTTAAAGATTTTTGGTACCCAAACCTTTTTAACAATGAAGCTGTATGTTATCCTAGTAAGGTAAGAACCGCACTCAAAACAAATCTAAAACTAAACTGCATCTTTACTCAATGCTGTACAAGAAATAATAAATATTTTATTTACAAATTGCATAACTCAGTTTGACGTTAACTCGCTACTAAGCTACAAAGCAATAGTGTGAGTGTTTGGGCCTGATAGCCCTGAAACTCACTCAGAGCTATTATCATAGGTGTATAAGAAGATACGGAAGACTGCTGTGCCTAATTCTTCAACCAGAGCAAGTCAAGTCCCTTCCACAAAGTTCAGGCAGTCCGCGCTTTCCTAACACTATACTGGAGCTTGGATGTCGACCTGATTTTGAAATCTACTGTAAACTACTGAAGGTTACTATGTTTGGGAAGAAATTAAGAAACCATATACATTGCTTCATTTTAAAAATACTGACAAAAAATAAATTTCGTTTTCATGAATCCGTTTTTTACAATTTGCAAGGTTAATTTGTTTTGCAAAATTTACGGTAATATTTAACACTGAAAGAATCCCAGTTGGTTATCTAATGTTTCAAATTTAGTTCCGCACCTTTACAATCGATTGCATAAACTGATTTTGTTTTCAAATCTTATAAATAGCCTGCAAACAAAGTACGAATAATGTGGCTCTTGCGCGCGAATCGAGGGAATACAAACAACATTCTTTACTAATCAGATCTGACAACTCCTAGTCACTCCTATGCCTTCGTTAAACTCTTTTGTACTTTATAAAAAAACATTTTTCTATTGCGAGTTTCAAACAAAAGCCAACTCAAAGGCTAAGTAGATTGGTACTTTGAATCAATCTTGCTCAGATATAAGTGCCTAAGTCAAGTAACAATCTACATCTAAACACACATTTAAAAACCGCAGTCTAACCCACAACCCACACAGCTTGCACGCAGTTTTGGTATCACAACTTAAAAGCTTTCTGTAACTCTCAACTGATTTCGTTTGATGGTGATACACTGATGCTTTCAGGACTCTCGGACGATGGCTCATTGTTTCCTTCTGTTAAAGCATCTAGAAGCGAAACCTGCTCGGGGCCTTCCTTTGGTTCCTCCTTCTTTAAGGCTGTTGTCAAATCTGGGGTAACTCTGGCTTCAGCAAAATCTGAGAAATCAATGTCGTCTTCTTGAATTGCTTCATCTTTCTTAGGTTTTCCTTCACCTTTGTCTTCTTTCTTCTGTTCGTTTCCATCAATTTCCTCATTTTCTTCATTTGTTTCACTTTTTTCCAAGTTACCTTTCTCGGACTCATCTTCGCCCAAGTCATCTTTCTTTGCTTCACTTTCAATTTCGTTACTCTTTTTGGTTTCTTCACCATCTACGTCGTCTTTGTTTGGTTCACTTTTACTTAAACCATCATTCTTGGACTCACTTTGAATTGGGTCATTCTTCTCCGATACTTCGCCGCTGTCTTCCCCTTTAACTTCATTTTCACCTGCATTACCTTCCTTCTGCTCATTTTCATCTTTGTCATCTTCCTTGGATTTGTTACCATTAACGTCGTCCAACTTGGGTTCAGTTTCACCTACATCACCTTCATTAACGCTTTGCAAGCGCAGTTCCTCATCGCTTTGACCGTTATCAGTCACAGGAGATGTTTCACTCCTCGAGTTAAGAGACGCAACTGAGTTTGGTCTGTTGCTGATCCTCCCACGAAGAACGTCTCTCACTTCATCAACAATTTCTTGAGAGATCTTGTTCATGGGCATCAAGGTCAAATCCACAATGGAGGTGTTCTCTTTTACGGCCTCTAGCAATTTCCTTCCGCCATGGTTTCCTATCCTGTTGGACTCGACATCAACTGATCGAAGGGACCGATTTACACGAATTCCCTCCGCAATAGCCGCTGCCTCTTCGTCACCAATCTTGTTAAAATCAAGTGACAAAGTTCTCAAGGTAGAATTAGTTTGTAGTGATTTAGCGATTTTATGCCAGCCTTCTATTCCGATGCAGTTACCACTTAGGGTTAGCTCAGTAACAGACTTGTTGCTGGCAAGTAACCTTGCGATGTGTTCGGCTCCCTCATCTCCTAGGCTACAGTCTCCAAGATCGAGATTTTCAAGCGAGGTATCTTCACTGTCCACAAGAGCGTCTACAAGATACTTGACACCTTCGTTCTTCAAAGGGTTGCCGTGCATTCTGCAAAGGAAAGGAACGCGGTTAATTTCAATGGGGTTGACTCAGGCTAGTGCTTCTAACAAACAAATAGGAGAATTGCTTTCAGTGAAAACTCTAACTCTTATTCAAACTACCGTTGCTGTTTTACTAGCAGTAACTTCACCACTGAAATACTCAAAATGAGTAATGTCAGTTAATGAAAGAAACAAACATTTTTACAGAATACAGCAATAAAATTACTATAATAATTATACTTTGCACTTACAAAAGTATCTTTAATGTAGTGTTTCCTCTCAAGACATCTGCCACTAGTTTTGAGCCATCGGGACTGATTTCATTGACGTTCAAATTCAACATCTGGGAAAAAACAAAAGTGATATTATTAAATCAACAAATGAAATTAAGCGTAACAGAAATACTAAAGACAAATTCAATAAAAAAAAACGAACATTAAGAAAATCAAGTAAAACGAAGTAGGTAGGTATGGTGGTGCGTGTAGTCACCAATCCAGCAACAAAGATCTCTTTACTACTCCAAGTTTCTCTCGCTCTTTTTCCACTTACAAAACAAATGATACTGATAACTAAAGACTTTGGCAAAAAAGTACATGAAAGTAGTATCTAACAGTCCAAATATTAAAAAGTATTGAGTATTAACAATGAAATGGTTATATTACTTTTGACAACAACAAAAGATTTAAAATTAGAATGACAGCGACTGAACCGATGCTGTCCTTGTCATGTAATGTTTGGGTTGTTAGATACTGCTTTGATGTACATTTTTTGTCACAGTCTTCAGTTATGAGTATCATGATAAAGAAAACATTGGCTCAGTCGCTGTCAGAATCGATACTGTCATCTACAGTAACAAATATATTTACAACGATGACACTGACAACGACTTTCAGGTAACTAAGCAGCTTCTAAAGTTTGTTGTCCATTGTTTAATTGAGATAACAAAGACGAAATTAACAATAAAAAGGGAAACTACATTAACAATGATATCGACAATAAAAATGGCACGGACAATGAAAACGAATTAAACAAAAACATCAAGAACATAAAACCAAAAAAGTTTTTAAAAAAATCAAAAGTTAATACTAAGAGCTAAGAAAGACCAAACAGAATGAAAATTGCGCGATCCCCCATAAAGCTGACAACTTTGTTGAAGAAAACATTCAAAATTCTACAAGGAAGTGAACAAACCTTGACGGTTGTATTGTCTTTCAGAACCTTGGTCAATTTCTCGATTGAAGTATCGTCTAGTTTTGTATTCCTCAGCGTAACAGAACTGATACTGTGGTTATCTTGTATGAATGCTACCACCTCATCTACCTAGATGGGGTGTGATCATGGGAATAAGATACTTTTACAACCATGCGCAGTGTGTGTGTATTCTATTGTTTGTTTCTAGAACTAAGTACGTTACTCAGTGATACCTTAAAACTGTAACTAATTTAAACTCAACCCTTTCTCGATCTGTCAAATTCTCTTCCTTCAGGAAACCTTAACTCAGCAAACCCGAAAAGAGTTTCTGTAATGGTTATTCAATTTAATAACAAAAAGAAAGCCTATGATTTTTCAAGATAGTTCTCAAAAACGTTGGAGCAAAGAGCAGCCGAAGTAGGTCAGGATTACGTTTTTCTCAGATTTTATTAACAACAACCGCATACTAAAAGGGGGTGGGTGCTAAATAACACGTAACGTCAACCTAGTAACAAGCTTCCTATTTCACTTGTTTTCAAGGCTCATTTTCTTAGAATCGTTTTTTGTCGTTCAAAAATATGCCCTACGGATGAGTGGCTGGCAGTTGTTCAAAAATGCTGATCAATAATGGCTCTAGCGTGTTCCTAGGTTGACGTCAAAGCCCTCTCTAGAGCCCAGTCCACTTTGTATGCGATAAAGATTTCTCAGAAACTTATTTTTTCGCCATTTAAAAAATCAGCAAAATGAGTAGTGGCTTTTTAATTCTTCAAAAACATTTCTCGTTGATACATTTGTCAATACTAAAGATTTTTGGGAACCATAAAAGGCACTTTAAAGAAACTTGGGCAACAGCATCAAATGACTTAATTACTTAACTACAGGGATTGAGAACGAGTTTGAAAACACTCAACTTCTTCAGTTTTCTGTTGTCACTAAGTCTGAATGACAGAAAGAGGTAACATAAACGCTTTAATAAGCCCCCCCCCGCCGCTTGAAGTCTTAAACAAGCCCCCCTCTCTAATAAGCCACCCCCTCCCTCTCCTGTCCCCATCCCTGATATAAAGACGACAGAGCTAAAGCGTAAGATCTGTTTCAGTTTTGGAACTGTACTGGTTATAACGCCAGAGGAACACAAAGTAACTAGTTTCTATTTTATCTGTTTGGTGTCCGGACTTCGTGTTGTGTTTTTGTCTTTGGCTAGCGGCGAACTTTAAATGAGCACCCTTCTCTAATAAGCCCTCCATCTGTAAAATTAAAAAAGAAGTAAGCCCCTCCCCCCCCCTCCTCGGGGGCTAATTAGAGCGTTTTCGGTATTAGTCATTTCCCCGTGTAAGCTTTTAAAGCTGTCAAATCAAGACAACAGGGAAAGCATTCGGTTATTATCCTTCCCTTATGATTTTACGTGAACCAACAAAATCTTAGTTTTTAAAGCAATGCTTCGGGGCCTATGAAATGACCACTCAACAAATTTACCGTTAGTCTTTCTTTTTTCAGCAGTTGTGCAAACTGCCATTTCTCTTATGACGTGTGTTGGCTTTGATTTTAGAAAGAACTTAAAATAAATGGCAAGACTCATTACCTGGGCTGGAGTGAGCATCAAACTAGCAAGTTCCACGTCTTTACTACTCTCAAGTAACGGAAGAATTGATCCTTCGTGCTTAGTGCCAGGCTCCACCCCTACTGCTTTCAATGCTGTTTCCAGCAGGCGCTCCCCGGCCACATTATCTGGGTCACTACCAGGATCATGGTGCACATCTTCCTCCTGGGTTCCCTGTGCAGCTGGAATTCCATCATTTACCATTAATAAATTACCCAATTTTTTACAATCAACAACTTCCAGCATTTATTTAAACAATCGTTATCAACAAACTCCGTCATTAAATATTGTAAACAAACTGTTTACTATCAACAAATTTATCCAGTTTTTTTAATTAACCAATTTCACCATACACCATTATCAAAAAAACTCGCCATTAACTAACAAAACTTTGCAGAAAAAATGGTCAGTTTTTATGCCCAGATAAGGGCTCATTTATTAACACTCACTAGATCATCAAAAACTTTGACGCATCTTGCATTACCTTCACTCTCACTTTCAGTGCTAGTAATAGGATCTGCAGACATCAGAGATTCTTCATCAGCAGGTTCATTTCGGGGTCCATCTGGAACACTGCGGTCTTCATCTTTGCTTGCGGGTTCATCAACACTTTGGTCTTCACCTTTGCTTACGGGTTCATCAACACTTTGGTCTTCACCTTTGCTTGCGGGTTCATCAACACTTTGGTCTTCACCTTTGCTTGGGGGTTCATCAACACTTTGGTCTTCACCTTTGCTTGCGGGTTCATCAACACTTTGAGCTTCACCTTTGCTTGCGGGTTCATCAACACTTTGGTCTTCACCTTTGCTTGCGGGTTCATAAACACTTTGGTCTTCATCTTTGCTTGTAGGTTCTTCAGGAACATCGAGCTCTTCTTCTTTGCCTGTGGATTCACCAGATTCACTGGGGTCTTTTACTCCCTGCTCTGAGACGTTATCAGCTTCTGACTCATCAGCAAGTTTATCACCATCTTCGCTCTTACCATCAATGCTACTGGTAACTATCACCTGTACATCCTCAATGAAAGACACTGATCGCGCGCGAGTCTCTGGCACTTCTTCCTCTTCTTCTTTTTCTTCACCCTTGAATCAAAACACATAATAAAGCTCAGTTGGCACATTCTGGAACGTCTGCAACGTCAATAATTCGTAATGTCTCTACATTTGCACAACTTGATAATCATCATGAATTTGTTGTAAGTACCTTTAATAACACAAACACACGCTTCGGTTTCTTTTATGGAGAATCTTCCCGATCTTATGGTCGTTTGGAGTAGATCTTACCTTTATGTGCAATACAAGTAGGAAACACTCAGCCCGATTTCTAAGCATGACTCCAAATAAACCTTAAAATCAGTGTGACTCCTCTAGTCGAAATAAATCATTTAAATGTAACTATGATATGAAATAGTTTACATTTTCTACTCACAAACTCGAACAGTGGAAATAAAATGAAAGAGAGTTCTCTTAATTAAGCCCATTAAGCAATGGGCCATGGATCTAAATCGAAAGTATCCACAAAGTTATTTCACTTGGAAACATTTGTGTTCCTCAAATTCACAAATTACCTGGCAAAAAGTCTACCTGCACTAAGTCCTCTTCTGTTGTTATCTTCGCTCAACTTATTTGATACTTTGTTCACTTACAAAACTTGTCCATTTTTTTATTAGACAGAAATTAAAAAGTCTTTGGAAAATTGCAAAATTTTATACATGCAATAGGTCTAGTTAATTTGAACTCGTCGCGCAACCTTCGTCTTAGAAATTCTCGTGTAAGCAACTTATGTGGATCCAGACACCAGACTGTAAGAGTGTTCTTGGCACTTTTTTAGATGCCCGACTGGTTCTACATTGAGTTAGATGTTAGTGTTCATTTGTTGGTACTTCCATGTTTCTTCATGTTCTTCTGGCAGAGAAACATGAAAGCACGCACAGTTGAACACATAAACGACAAACTAGCCAGACATCTTAATAAGTTTCAGTAAGAACACCCATTCACATTCAAGATCTCTTATCACAACAGAGACGCATTTTGTAAGCGCCCCAATCAAGAACCAGAAACCAACACTTACCACATATCACTTGACGTAACAATCAATTTTGTTACATATGGGAATAACTTACTTCTGAAATTTGAAAAAGAAATTGTCGCGGCTCTTATTTCTGATGAAAATTATTACAGTCTCAAAAGTATTAAAATTCTTTCTATCGAGCCTTTCATTGTGATGAAACCTGCCTTTAAGTTAGTTGTTCTTTTCCAAACACAAAGTCAAAGTATTTTTTTTTCCAAACAGCAAATACAATTTCTTCCAACGAGCTGAATGTGACCGACCATGCAGTTATACTAAATTAAAACAAACACTGTTGTCTTGTTTGAGTAGAAAGCATTCACTTTGTTTTTACATTGTTTGACAAAACCCTACTTTTGTTCGCTTTTGAGTTCAGATATGACTCGAGAAGTCAATGAAAAAGACAAGTTAACTTAATGTCACGATGAGCACAACACTTCAATGGCCGCCATTCTACACCGTGGTTGTAAAGGCTAGTAAATGTTTATTCAAGATAGTTCACTATATAAACTAACAAAGGACTATCACTTCTACAAACTCCTCGCGGTATTCAACCAAACAACAGTAGAACAGGAATTGTCTTACTTTAAGCTTGGAATAATTGATCCAATACATAGAGTCCATTATGTTCTTTCCTCACAGACGAAATATCTCATAAAATTTTTGTCAAGAAGGGATTAGTAATAGTAGATAAAAATCTTATTTCCAAAATGCGACATTATTCGTCCAATTACTTTGACTGTTGAATAATTCAAAACTCAAAATTTGATTATAAATTCAAACAAGTAGGATGAAATCATCAAAAACCGGCAACAATTGTAGAAACATAAATTGTTAGAGACTAAATCATGAACCGCACACACTCCACTTGAACTGCCTTCAAGAGCTAATCAATTGAATCCTTTGAAATTCAAGAAAAGGAGACAGGAATTCCAACTGGGCAACTCCAATTAACTGAGGAAGTAGCGGTTTATTGTTGACTTGTTCTTGGAACTCTTTAACATAAAAACAACAACAACAGATGGAGTTTTTCGCTCATTCATTCGTCTTGCAAGCAATGTTGACAAAAGTAACTTATTAAAAAGTATATGCCGGAGCCGGTTGGCTGAATATAAAAAATAATTCCCGTTCGTTTCTTTTTCGGCACAATATCATACTCTGATAATCAACTTTTTAATCTTGAAAGGGAAGACAAAAACGTGGAAGACTTGTAAACAAAAAGCTAAAACTGAAAATTTACAAACAAAATGTAACTCTCATATTTTCGATATCATGCACAAATTCAATTTAAATGTTTCTGGATTATATATTACCATTTATTTTTACTTTTACAATCATTCAAACCGATTATAGTCAACTGTTTTATCCCAACCCTTCAAAACTGATCATTGTTATAATTTACTACATGCTTCAAGAGTGCATTTAAGACATTTTAAAATGCGTTACAAAAATCGTCGCTCGGCTTTGAAAAGCGACTCTTTCAGATTTGTATTTGTTCGATTTAGCTCGTTTATGGTCCTTTAAGTTTTAGACTGTTATGAATGAGTTAATTTCAACATCTATCTTTTGTTATAACACAGATTTAGCACCTCGAAATTGTAAACTATAAATCACCGAAGCAGATGTCGTCTTCGTTAGCAACTAAATTCTGTGGTTTTTTAATTCTCTGTTGGTCTTTACATATAACTCTATATAGTTCTGCTGGCTTGATAGTAGTGGTCCCAAAGCGAACTAAAATATAGATATCTTCATTGCCACTGGCCTTTGAAATCCAACAATCTGCGAACAGAGCCCGATATTTTCAAACGAGGAGCCGACTTGCACGTGCACTACCTGCTGTATAATGTAAGAACATCCACACTCAACTCGGCGTGGGAAAGGAATACCTAAACAATGACGGACACAGCACAGGGCCTAATAACGTATACTTAAACAATATTCTTTTGTTTCGTCTAAAAAAGTCTTCGTTTGCCACAAAACATTGCCATTGTGAAATGATTAACTAAACGAAAACGTTGCATAACCATTCTCAAGAGGTATAAAAACAAAGTAAGAAGGAGATTTAGGCTGGATCAATCGCGACTTGAAAAACTTTAAAGCAAAAAAAAAAGACCAGAAAAAATTCAACACATAGCTCGGCATTAAGGTTTGTATAAACTCTAACTAGTGCTAGTCCTTCACACCCAAAACTGGTTGAACGAGTTACGGCTAAGATATCATTCCAAATTCGAAAGACTCGGGAGAGGAACAAGTGTAAGGACGATATAAAAAGACGGTTAGTTAGATGAGAACCTAGGTTCGAGAACTGGGAAGACATTTGCACCACTAACGAGAAATCAAGATTAGAAAGAACCACACCCACTCAAGAAACAGAACGACTTGATGTCAATCACACTTTTTCTTTGTTCTTTATTTACATTAATTTATCATTTTAACCAAAATATTAGCTGTAATTAGCCTTTATTTTAACATTTTTAAAAAGTTTATTAGTTTTGATTAATTCATATCATCAGTAGTAATAATTAATGATCCAGTTGTTAAAGCAACGCGCAAAATCAAGTTTTCCACAGTAACAAAACTCTCTCACGGACAAGAAGTCCCCCTAGGGTCTTGGACAGACTTAAGAACAGCTCATTTGTTTCTACTAGAAATCATTTCTAACTGTTACTAAGGTTACAGCAAGATTAGAAACCCTAGACAGTGATACAAAAAGTTTGACAAAAATGAGTGAAACTAGTTTTAAAACGTTAAAAGACTTGAAAGTGGTTGAAAAACATGTTTATGGATACCTTTGCAAAACAAAATGAAACGTTTTGATAAACCTAGATATATCTAAAACAATTAGTTAAGAATTAATTAGTGTTCCTTAAATCTTTAACTTTGTTTGTAAGTTACTTCAAAAAGTGGTAGTTAAATTGTTAATAAGAAGTTATTGAGTTATGTATTAAGTCAGCAAGCTCTGATTTAATGTTAGTTACAAGTGAAGCTATTGCTACACGAAGTTTGAGTGCGTTCGTTAACAGTATAGTTACACAGCAGCCTATACCAGCAAGTCCACAAGCCATCTGTGTTACCATAGCAACAGCCCTGGCGGCTAATTGCTGATAGAGCGTTCACAATGTTCTAACTAATGAAGTTACTCCTGATGAAATTGTTTTGAAGAAAAAGTTTTTTGTACGATACGTAAATTTTCTACTTGTTGCTGATTGTAACAAAACAAACAACTGGCAACTATTCCTAAAATCAGACCTTTCACATAATTGGATCAATTGGGTACGAAAGGAAATCTTACTTTGCCGCGTAATTCATTATGCCTATTTCAGCTAAATTCAGTGCCCAATTCTCCGAAGAAAACAAAGGATCTATTGCTAGAAGACCGCAGCAAACAATAAATTGACCACCGGTAGAGCAACTCAGGACAGACACCCAGACACCCACACACCATACCAGTCGGGTGTGTGTGCCAGCTAGTAACAAGAATTCAGCTGCTGTAAGGGGCTGAATCAGCTGATATAGCTCACCTCGACCTGCTTGGGCTCTTCCTCTACTTCCTCCTCTTCAGGGACGGACGCCGCTGTGTCAGTGCTGAGAGCGGACCCTCCACGCTTATCCGACATCACCTCGGCAGTATCATCCTCAACTTCGTCTTCTGTGTAATTTCCGTCTTGTTCTTCTTCCTTATCATTTACCTTTGTTTCATCTTCAGCTTCATCTGCTGATGAAGATGCTGATGACGACGATGACGATGACGATGATGAATCACTGTCACTTCCTTCACCTTCGCTTTCCGAGTACGCGTCTTCAGGTTCCTTTTCTTTCTCCCCTTCAAAGTCGTCTTCTCCGTATTCATCATCCTTGTCTTCCTCTTTGTCATCCTCGTTCTTACCATCCTCTTTATTGACAGGATCCTTTTCCTCTCCATCATTCTCTTTATCTCCTTCGTTCTTCAGTTTATCATCCTCGAAATCCTCTTCCTCGTACTCGTCATCTTTCTCACTTTCTCCATCTTTGTAACAAGGAAAATAACAAAGTTACGAGTAATTCAAGAGTTCTTGCATGAAAGACAAAACACAAGACCGGTAAAACCTACTTGGAAGATCTAACGATATCAAATAGACATTTAATGATGTCAAATTTAGGAGATGCCAAATCGGCTTTCCGATCTTTTAAACAATAATAAATAAGAATCACAATAACTTTAATACGATGTAATATAGTTACAAATCCGTTTAGCCTGCACATTAGCAAATTGGCAATCGAGGCAGACTAAACTTAATAAAACTGAAACGCAAATACGTCAAAAGTACAAAAGCAAAAAAAAAAAGGATAAAAATATGAAGAGTTGAGGAAATTTTCATGTATTATGAGAGACAATGCAATGATAAACACCACGCAGTGAAAAAAAACTACTTCTAAGAAGATAAATTAAATTACTAACCAAGAGGCAATACTGTTATAAAGCCATGCACTTAAAACTTATCACAGAGACGATTTGTATTTGTATAGCGTATATAAATTCGAAAGTCCCTTTATTTCTTTAAAACACCTTGTTGTTTTTTAAACTTCTTTGGTCATTGAGTAAGCAAAACGCGAACTTCCTATAAATGTGGAGGAACACAAAACAACTGCAACTTCCTATCAATGTCATTAAACTAAACTACCTTATTTGGCTAGGGAACAATACCTTTGTTATCACCAGGTGCCGTGGCCACTTCCACTGGTCCGGCTTCCTCAGTTTTGTCCGTTTGTGTGTCTGCGTCTTTGGAGGTCTGGGTCGAGGAGTCAATCTTACCTCCACCTGTAACAACAATAACAATACATTTGTTTACAGTTTAACGTTTTTTGTTTTCTTGGATATTACTGACAAAGTGTGAGTGTGCCTGCGCCATAATATAGTTTAAAAGTCAGAATTTTGTTGACGGTTGAAAAGTATTACAGGTATAGACCTTAATCACGAGGGGGGAGGGGGAGGGGATGAAAGACATGATTTTCCGATCCGAGCAATTTCAGTGCCAAATCCGTTGACTCGGCCATTGAAAGATCAGCAGCTCGGCCAGTATTATGCTTTGAAACCGTAATCCGCACCATTTTTTTGCCCAAATCGGAACCCAGCAGATTTATTAGATCTGCAGATCCGATGAAGTTCTTGACTAAATCTGCAATCCGAACGACACTTTTGGCGAAATCCGCCGATCCGCAGACTCTTTCAGCCCTCGCCCCTCATCACAAGAGAAAGGCCCCTTCAATACAACACGGAACACGTGAAAACTTTTAGTTTAAAAGGCACCATGTTCTAACACTGAGTAAATCACTCAAGCTCGTTTTTACCTTTTCCAGCCAAAATCGATAGCAGTCTCTGGGAAACTACTAAACCCGTTGTTACATGTTGAAGCTTTTAGCTGAGACTTGTGTGCAACAGTGATGCGAAACCAGTTTCAATGTAACATAATCGGTTTCATGGAACTTTTTTTGATTCCGTTGCGAGACAGTTTCACGAAAAGTAGAACCACTTTCTTCTTCTGCTACAGTCACTACGACTGAAGTTGCAATACAAGAACAAGAGTCTCACCGTGTAACATCACTTTGTGAGACTTGTCTCGCTCGGTCTTGTTACGTCACGATGAAGAAGCCAATCAGTAACAACGTTACAAGTTAAACCTGATGTTACACGGGGCAACGCCCGGTGAAACTTGGTTTGCATCGTTTTTGAAGTTTCAACATGTAATGTTCAGCGGCTTAACACATTCCTCTTTTGAGTTAGGTTTAGAGTTAAGACTGGAGCTTAATTTAACTTTAGGGGAGGGGTGGTTTGGTCGCTTCCCAAAAAGATGATTCTGGCCGAAGGTCAACGATCGGTTACGTAAACCGAGGATGACCAGCTCTGATACTAAAAGCTTATACAATTTGAGTTAGTGGGATGAACAGCATACTTTAAACCAAATTGAGTTGGAAAAGTACTCAGACTAGTCACTGAATAGCTTTATATACAAATCCAGAACTATTCGTCTAAGATTCAGAAAATAACTGAGCATTATTGTAATATTACTTTCTGCAGGTTCATCATCAGGATGAGTTTGTTCTGGATCAACTCTGGTGATGATCACATCAAACGTCTCTCTGTCGCCTTCGTCTTGATTAGACTAGAGCAAAGAATTTATACCACATTAGAAAATATTAACTTCTTATCAATCACAACACAGCACTTTAAAGTAAACACGACCACTCGACCAATCTACACAATTCTAACAGATTGGTCATCAACTGTACAGCGCTGCCATCAGGCTGCTTTGAGAAAAACTAAAATGGAGATCTCGCGAACAAATCGTCTCCCCTAATAGAGCATCTGCGCTGCCGCTCAAAAAAAGAATTTAATTTTCGCTTTTGGTACTTTAGATCTTTTTGATACCAAGAAATTATATAGGACGAGCTAATAAAACTTACAATAAATTAGTCTACTAACCAGTTTGATAGATTAGAAGCGCTTATGTATTGACTTTCTGCCATACAAATACCGCTTTGAGAAAAAAAACTACACGGTTTTAAGTCGTTTCTATATGCAATACCAATGGCAACAGGAACGCGCCAAAAACATTGCAAAACAACTCGAGTTTGCCCTCACTTTTTAAGTTGTCTGTTTGGGTAAACTTCGCAAGTTTCGTCTTTGCAATAGCACACCGTAATTGCTCTAACTTATAAGCCCACAGGGAACTTATTTATTTTGGCGAGCTTAGCTTAAGATTGCCAATGTAGCCTAAGACAGAAACATAACGTGAATTCCGGTGATACCAAACACATTTGAAATATATAGCAACTAGTAACTCTATAAGGGAGATGCAAATTAATGAGCGCCGTCACTGACTGTAAGCTAAGCACACCGCACCTCTGCAATGGACGCCTTTGACTGTTCACTTCCTTTTCCCTTTTCTTCCTGGTTCTTATCTCTTGATTTGCCAGCTCTAACATTTGAGGCGACCTGACACCTTTTGTAAAAAAATTATTCAACAATCAAAAAACATTCACGCACATACTTTGCGCCACTGATAATTAAAGGAACAACGATCCCAAATCCCATTCATAAACAACCTTTTTTTAAAAAAAAATTGCAGTAAAAGCATATTCAAAGTTTTTGCATGGATCAAGTTAATTAGTGACAGGATCAATCAATTAGTGACAGCTCAACAACGATTAACCAAGTATAATTATTACAAACACAAGCGCAGTTTAAAAACTAGAAGCCTCGTGGTTTATTTTTGGGCTGCTTTGCAATCAGAGTTTATGAATTATGTTGTCGACCATGGCTCAGTTGGTGCGACCTTACTATTATTGAGGCGTACGTGAGGCGCGGTTTCGATCCCCGACCTTGTCTAGGGTTGCTGAACAATTATACAGCCTTCTTTCACCACACCTTCCGTGGACAGTGACGTAAAACTGTTGGTGTAGCCTCCTAAATACTATCCAGAGGACTTAAAAGAATCCAAACATTTGTCAAAAAGAGTAGGGTTGTGGCCGGCCGTTTCACAAAGAAAAGCCGCCTAGTGGAGTGTCAACAAAACCATTTAATACAATTGTTTTATCAAACTAGTAGTTTACCAGCAAAAAGGGAGTTAGTCGCTTGACAGAATGTAAGCCGAGCTATTTTCTTGTTAAGGCTCTTTCGTTCAATATACAAGGAAAGTACAAATGAAGTAACCAGTCTTGCACTCACTTGGCACTTTTTTATACCAGGGCTTCACTGTATTACTAGCTAGCTAAACAGACTTCCTTGTCAATCTATCATACTTAAGGCCCTCACTGATCACTCATGACAGAATGCAAGCCAAGCTATTTTCAATATACAAGGAAAGTCAGAGATTGCCGAAAAATAGACATTTGATACACTTAATAAGCTTTAGCAAGTGTCAAACTCCTTTTTCGCTAGTAAGTGTTACATCATCCAATAAAGAGTTTATGTTGCCATAGTTTCTGTGAAATGTCAAAATGTATCAACCTTAATTGGCCTATTTGCACTTTTTACATGTTGCGTCAACCACTCCCCTGTTGTTCATCCCACGTTTGGTCTCCTTAACCTTTTACATAATTTATACAGTGGAACTCAGGTATAACGAGTTCACCAGATATAACGAAGTACACTCTTTGATCCCAGCAAAATTACAGTAATTCGTGTGGCACAAATATCACTCATAAGTTGCTGAGTCATAGATATTTACCTGTAGCAAGGTGCAGCACCTTCAACTTGCAGAAACTGGAAATGGCCGTTCTTTCCCCCCAGCACGTTGCCTGGTTTGTGCTTGTACTCACAACACGAACTCAGCCGAATATCCTGCATGCCGTCAATGTAAAACGTGAGCCCAAAAGGTGCACCTCTGTGCCTTCTTGAGATGAATGTGAATATGGCTAGAAATTAAAAAGAAAGACTATATTGAACAATTTGTTTTCAATGCAACTTCTTTAATGTTTATATTAATTAACCTCAATAACTAACTATATTAATCTACAGATTATGATCAGGCATAATTTTAAAACAATAAACCGAGCTTTGTATAAGTCACTTACTGTTGGGTGGCAAGAGTTCCCTGAACACACAAAGGGTGCTTCCACCGCAATGTTGTTGTAAAACCATCACTTCTGAGAGACGATCCTCAGTAAACAAGCTGTTCGTCAGAATAATGCTTGGTCCGAGAAACCTCATTGTTACCTCAGCCATTGATTGCAGCTGCACTCTATGAGCCACGGCTGGCTCCGTCCGTGCAAGGGAATGGTACTGGTGGGCAATACAGGAGAAGATTTTCATATATACTATACCACCAAACACTAGGGCTTGAACCCTTTTAGCCCTAAATTTGTCAAATGTTCTGTTTACTTTTCATTAAGCTAAACCCTTTCTTGAGCCTGAGTGGCTCATAGGGCCAGCACTTATCTCCAGTTTCTGTAGTGTTAATTAAAGCAGATGAGAAACTTTGACTCCCCCTGGACAGGCCACTTATCACTGCAGGCTAATCCCCAGCAGAGCTGGTATTCATTGCTTCAGCTAAGTCGAATGAAGCAAATTTAGGAAAAGTGTCTTAATCAAGGACACAACCCAGTGGTCTGACCAAGACTCGAACTTGCAACCCCAGGATTATAAGTCGAACAGACAGCCACTCATTGCACCGCCAACTACTTACACCTATACTTTTCATAAAACTGGATTATATCAGGAGAAATTTTACTTTTCTTATTTTGTAGTGTGGTCATTTCACATTTTCTTATCACCAAGTAATATACCTTGGGGGGGGGGGGGGG
>JAOBAT010079140.1:6597-19851 GCA_026413305.1 Hydrozoanthus tunicans | reverse complement strand
GCGCGCGGCCGTTCTGTTCAGAATTCGCGTGCTAATATTTTAATTCACGAAAGAAGCGTTTCCTTGCCCTTCTTAAGGCAGCTTCACAAGCGAACTTTTACAATGGTTGACTCCGAGGCTAGGTCTTGCATTTGTAGGATTGTTGTTGAATTGAATTGTAAGATAATAAATATAACAAATTAACAATATCTTAACAAGTATTCAGTTTCAACTGACAGCAAACAGAAACAAAATACAAATGCGTGGATGCAGGATTCCCGAGGACTGTATCAGTGTATCACTGTATGACACCACGTCGTTCGAAATTTTTCTTGTAAAAGTGCAAAAGCTAGACTTTCTCTTACCTGAAAAATAAACATTTCTTTTGAAACGAGTTACAAAAAAGCAAAATGTTGCAATGCTTACCACAAATCCTTCCAAATGTCATGGAATAACAATGTGGCGACAAATCACACGCAACACAATAAATATTTAGCTTTCGGAAAGCTTCGGAAAAACCCGTTTCCCGTTTAATCCCGAAAATGATCGATCTGATCCGATCGTAGATCGGGTGGTTACCTAGTAGTAATCAACCAAAATGGCGAAGAAAAGAAAAATTACAGAAGTTGATAGTGAACAAACAGAGAATTCTTCTCAGAAGAAGGAAGTTAAAAAGGTGTTTGTATCAGCTGAAGCGTAATTGATTTTAAACCTTATGCTAGCAAATGAATTTAATGAAATCTGTTGTGAAATCCGCAGGCAAAATGGACAAACAAACAACGCGTGTTAGTGTTCTGTGCACGTGGTATAACCTTCAGGTAAATACACATACGATGCACCATGTGCATAACTTACTTCGCTGTGTAATAAGGTTTCAGGTTTATAACGCCAGGCTTTATATTGGTCACCAAGAGATTTAGGAAACATTCAGTTTTGCATGAACTTTATTCTGTCAGTTGAGATCGTTGTGAGTTGATTTAGTGTTAAAGATGTGTATTTATCTATCTCAGTATCTGGTTATCAGTGTTAGCAACCACATGAAGTTCCGGCCAGGATTGAAATCAATAGTTGATGTTTGTTACTGTTCTTTCTTTCATTTTGTTTAAGACCCTCAGCTTAAGTAATCCGTTTCTGAGAGCTGAGAGTGGACTTAACCCTTAAATTGCTTTTAGCGCGAGCCACTTATCAACATCTGACTTCTCCTTACATAATATATCATACAAAATTTAGATATCTTTCCAGACTTTTATAAAGTTATTAAGTAACCTTTGGTATGACTACGAACGAATGTGCTTTACAAGTCCAATTGTGCTATATATATATAATGAAAGTTTACGCAAAATTCTTTTTTCATGGAAGAGATAGCCCATATATAGCAGGTACTTCATTAGTTTTTTGAAAATCAACTTGAGTATGACTTCACTCGGCTTTCTAAGTTGTAGTCCTAACCCTACTAATGTCCAAGTTTTCAGTACAGGGCTCCCCATTTTTATTAACATTTAAGGGTGACTTCAAACTTTATCAATTGTAAGGGGGTTTTTTTTGCCCCCTTTTCAAAATTTTTCCAAAGGGGGTCATCAACTTTTTCAACTGCAAAACTGATTAAGGTTACAGGACACACTGGAGGTATGTTTCACGCGAATCACATTTGATCACTGCGTTCAAAGGTTTCTCGTTTGAAAATAGTTGTTCCAATTGCTAAATGAATCTAGAACACCACCTTATAATTTTAAAAATCTGAAAAAAATAGTTTCGGTCTTGCTTCGTGGTCTCAAATGCAAAACTACAACAATTTTCTGTTCAAGGTGTTAACTCTTCTACCTGTTTTGTTGAAGGTCTTTCAAAATGCCATATTTTCAACTTTCAATAAACATACTTCAAAATGGTGTCGGGGAATTTCTATATTATCAGTGGTTACGATTTTAGAACATTTTCTTTTGTGATTTCGAAAAACAAATTAAGTTGTGTACTTACTAGCAAATAATTCTGTTGAAATTCAGTTATTTACAATTTCCCAACACCGTTTCATACTTCCAGCCATTGTCTATGAAGTGTCAAAATTTGGGTTGGTTTGAGTAAAACCAGATGGAGTTTTAGCATCTTAACTGCAGCAAAATCTCTATTTTTACTTTTAGAGAAAAAAGTGAATAAAGATTTGGCGGGTTTTTTGCTATCCTACTGTTATCTTGACACCTACTTTACAAAGTAAGCATAATACAATTAGTCTAAGCCAATCTGAGGCTGATGGGAAAATGTGTTGAGTGCAGACTGTCACCTTCTTCACGACAAACTACATGCTGTACATGTGTAAGTACAATTTTGGTGGTCACTTGTGAATCTGCTACTGACAGTACATTTACAAAATGAGCAAGCAAAATTTATCTTCAAAAAATGCCAGCACTGGGCATAAAAAGGAACAAAAAGTCAAACAAACATCAGGTTATAAGGAGACATCTGCTTAAGAAGAGCCTTGTTATGCAATCTTTCATCCAAGTAAATAAAGCAACAGCATAGTGAGCATACGGCGGAGTTTTTCGAGTATTATTTGCAAACATTCTGGGCTAAGAATATATCATCTGCCTGTCTTGTGGAACTCAGCTTCTGAAATTGAAACTTCTGACCTTTCCAAGGACAAACTTGTCTCACTGGCATTATCAGAAGACTCAGAAGAAGACTGACCGATCAATCTTTTGGTTTCCAAAAGGTTTCTTTGACTTTCATAAATTTTTCTCTCACTGGCACAAGCAAGGTCTGGACTAGATTTCATAGATTGTAGCGACTGTTTAGCTTGAAATATTTCAGGCCACTGTTCCTCTTGTTTAAACCAAGAACCACAGTCTGTGTCTGCGAGAGCCTTTTTTCTTTTCTCACAAAATTTCTTTGAAGGCGCTTTCCACTTTCTTTTTCTGCCCGAAAGAAACGGACTAGGGTTTTTTTTTAGAACTTGCAGGAGAAGACTTTTTCGCATACAAATCAGTCGTGGACATTGCAAACTAATGATAACTACTGTAAAATACATCTGAGGTCTAAACTCAGTTTTGAAATGCTTATTAAGCTTTATTGAAAGAGTTTTGTAATGCATTTGCAAACAAAAATAATTTGTTCTTGCACAAAATTTTCGAGCTTTGAATTTGCATGTTCTTACAAAATATAATCTGTTTAAATGAAAGCCAGCATTGACAGCTGTAATTGCATTTGACAAAGGGGAACACATCCTAATCTTGCCGTTGTTTGCAAGCTCAACCTTGATGCCATCCTGGGTGAGAGCTTTTTGTATGAATGGGCAACCGTCTTAAACTGCCTTGACTTCGTGCGAACATGATGGCTTGCTGACTAATAACGACTAGCTACGTTTTTCGACGTCATGTGGTTGTGTCGTTGGCACTCGGTGTGGTTGTGTTTTGCAATAATTTGTTTTAGAAACTGTTGCGTATAAGTATGAGTGAAGCTATATGTCAAAACATCAAAAAGTTGTGCAGTGATATATTTTCCAGGAAAGAAACGTTGCATTTCATGTCAAACTTAATGCCGAATTTCGATCAAGAGTTTTGCATGTCGGTCAACCAATTCAATTTTTTGCAGTCCATCTTGCATTGGAAGATTAGGCAGTGGCAGAGTGCTTTTAGACAAACTCGCTGTAAAGATGAGATATTTGCCTGGGTGGCAATTTAGCATGTCGGAGTCAGTGGCGTATTTTGAGCAAGATTTTGCGTGTCGGTCGTGGCTTCGATCCCAGCAACACCAATTCCTTTCACCACATGGAATTTTTGCAGTCGACCTATCTCGATATATTGCATTGGGAGATCAGGGATTGGCATGGAACTTGCAGGCAAACTCACTCAAAATCCCAGTTATTTGGCTGGGTTGACCATGATTTGTGGTCCAAACAACATTATGAGAGTTAACAAAAGTAACTGTCTCTGTACACTCGTAATTGGTCCTCTACTGTCGAACGCACTTAACTGATCTTTGATTACTTCTAGTATTACACCCCGCACCGAAAGGGGGAAACCATTAACACCTTGTCTGACACTATACAAACATCAATTGCGAAAAAAGTTTCCCAGGAAATTTTTTGAGAAGAAAATTCCTTGGAGAGTATCTCAAAAAGTTTTAAAGATAATGAAACAAAATTTTTACGAATACAAAGTGATTCTAATCTAATTTCCAGTTACTTAAGAAAAAAACGAAAAATCAACAGAACGTTGCTTTCTTCGTATTCTGCAACCATAAGGTTAATTCCAAAATAGAATACATTGCATGCTTCCATTATTACATGTAGCTAAATTGTGCATCTGCTCCTGTTGATCTGTCCCTGGTCAGTAATTTTTCTCAAACTATTAGTTAAAGGCAATGCATACACCAAGTTCATTTTATCTAATATTAACAGTGAATTTTAAAAGTTTTAACAAGAGTAGATGCTTATACTGGACTTTTTGAGGGTTATTCTTGTGCATGCATAACTTTTAAAACTCCTTTATAGCCAACTAAATAGAATCGACCAGGTGCCCGACTGCAAAACATAACAACAGTAATTACTTTTTCAGGTATCTGCGCTCAAATTGGGTAGTTCAAAGGCATGCAAACTTGCACATGTCGACAATACTGAAGATTGCTTACTTTGGCTCAAAATCAATTTGTTTCAAGCAAAATGCTCCAAAACTCCAAAAGATATTGAGTTGAACATCAAAACTACTGTTTGCATTATAACCACAATTTTTGTCATGGTAATAAGGCAGAGGCTCTGAAAACAAAAAGGCGCTGAAAAAAATGACAGGTGTTGCTACCTTTCATTTTGGCCTTGCCAAAAACGCTTACTTTGTTTTTAAAGTGTTACGTTCAGGCTTAAGTCTGTGAAATACACACATAATGTGCACCTTTGGGAGCCCTGTCAATACATGCTCTATTCCCTTAGCCCTCTTACTTTGATTGATTAAGATGTTTTAATTGTCTTTTCAGAGCAAGACATTTAATGTTGGATTTAAGGGTTCTCTTACCTCATTCCAAAACAGGTACATTGAAGTTTATTTATATATAACTTACTATTCATCCTCAATTCTTGCATAAACCAACAAAAATTATCCTATAATTTCTGTTATTATATCAAGAAGGTTTGTATAGTCATTAAGAGTCAAAATTTCATTGTATGACAAGCAATTTTAAAGATAGTTACAATTATAATAAATAAGATAAAAATTCAGAAAAACTTAAGTTTTTATAGACTGTATTAATTACTATTACTTGCTATTAATATAGCATTCACAAGCCAGTTACCAGAGATCAGGAGTGTACAGCCTGTATATTGTATGAGTATGAAGCATTTTCAATCTGTTCTTTAAGAATTTCATTCTTTGTAATAATTGATTTCCAATTCTTTTTCAAGAAGTGCTATGTACAGATCTACATGGTTTAATAGAATAGTAAGATAATTACCTTGTTTAAATTTTTATTGGTACATAAATTATACTAATATATGTTACACTAGACACAAGTGAATTAAATAAAGACTAGTAATTTAGTAATTTAAACTTTTTTCCGAAGAAGTTTTCCATTAAATTACTAGTCTTTATTTGTTTTTTTTTTTAATTTCTTTACTTGTAATATGCATCCGTTTCTGGATCTGGTTGACTTCTTCTGTGCTTAAATTTGGCTATTTCGTGTTTAGTTTAAAGAACGCAGCTTGACGAATTTAGATAAATACTAGACACAAGTGATAACACTGTCTTTCATCCTTTCAGATACAAAACTTGATAGAAAGGATAAACTATTCATTATTAATGAGGTAGGCTCTTGGGCGATTGTTTGTTTTGTGATTGTCTGATGACTAGAGTTTGCATGAGGCTGACCATTGTTAGCCATTGTCAGTATCCTTCAGATTGATGACTGGCGCAGACTCTGCGGTTAATTGTAATGATGCAGTTTTAACAGAAGTATCTGCATCATGTCAGGGCTCAATCTTGTCACCCCTTAGGTAGCCAATGCTACTAAAGTTAAAATATGAATGTTGGTTACTAGAGTTTTAGAACTTGTAACCAGCAGGGTATTACAAGATTATGTGGAGCCTTTGTGACTGATTAACTGATAGAGTTTTTTTACCAAAATGATTAACTATGTTATGAACAACAGGCCTTGAACTGGCCGTTTGAGAGGGCACAGCGATTTCCGCCTCAAAAAATCTTGTTCTGGCAGGGCACCAAGGCAATTTTTTGTAGGTTTTCAGGTGGCATTAAGGCATTGTTATATTTTGCTGAGGGCAGCAAGGCATAACATAAATCTTGAATTTGGGTTTAAATATCAAGGTTTCATTTCAATCTTTCCTGTCGTGGCATCGTTAAACACAACTGGAAGTACATACAGCAGTCCACCCAACCCCACAGAAAACATGCAAACAGTTCGGGGTGCCACACATGAAGTATCTACCACAACAATTGAGCGACAGCAACCAGGCCACCAAACATCAAAATTCAAAATGGCAACAGCAACAAATTCAATTTGTAAAGAACTGTACATGGTTGCTACAAAATTTTGCAGTTTTCTCACACAGTTCTTCAATTCAAGTTGAGAAATAATCAGCATCAACTCAACAGAAAGGGCAATGCAGCAGTAAGGTAAAAATTCAAAATTTTTGTTGGGCATCACAGCAATACAAAAGGCATCACAGCAAAATGCCGCACTGCCATCGATAATTTCAAGCCCTGGAACAAATGTAGCTTATAATTATCAGCTTTCTTGGGTAAACAAACCTTGAAACAAATTAATGCAACTGTTTTAGCTACATAGCTACAGATACAGGCCTTGATTACACATATACTTTTTGCTACCAGGTTTGTGAGATGAAAAACTGTAACAAATGCATTTTCTTGGAAATGAGGAAGAAGAAAGATTTGTTTATGTGGCAAGTATAATAATTATGATATTTTAGTGCTAAAACAAATGTTAAGAATGAGTGTTAGTTTTTGTTCTTAGTGTGTTATAATGGTTATTATTTAGCTGGAAATCAAGGGGAATCCTTGGAGATGTGATCCCACGCCTCCTTGGGTTGTTATTAACTTTTGCAGTAGAGGACAATTATTTACTTGGTAGTGCCCAAGAAAACACTAACAGGTGCTTTTTAAAAATTGCCAAGGGTCACTCAGGGCATTTGTGCTCAGTATCAATAACAAGTAATGTGCACAAAAGAATTGTCATAAATTGCAAGATACAGTACATCATTCTAGCTCCATGTGGCCAACTGTTAATATAATCTCTTTTTTGAAAATAATTGAAATCCTGTCCAAAATTGACAAATTTGTCTCAGCCATCTGTTGACAGAGGGCACAAAGTGCCCACCCATTCACTACACAGTGAAACAAGCTACAATCCTAGCAAGTTTAGGATCCGCAATACCAATGTCAAAGCTTTTCAAATCTGCAATTCGTAGCCAATTTCATACTGATCTGTGATCTGCGACTTTTGCAAAATCTGTTAATCCATTCAGTTTTTTGACAAGTACCGTTAACCCATGGCTTTTCTTCCAAGGGTTGAATTGGTCAATCCGCCCGCCTATCATCCCCCCTACAAGAATTGCAATTATTTTATCTCTCCCTTATTCTAGTACAGGACATCTAGTTCCATTTCCTGACTTTCTATATACCTGTACAGTATATTTGTTATCAATAATTTTATTAATATCAGTAATTAAAACATACTTTCTACATATTTTTTATTGATAGGTTTTCCTGTGCACCCCATGGTCCTTCAGCTAAATTCCTTGTGGAAAACTGTAAGTATAATTTTGTACATGATTGTGAAACCCTTATACCACCACATTTAATACTACACACTTTTCTTTCTTTGCAGTGCACACGATGGATGAGTTAAAGCTGACAGGCAACTGTTTGAAGGGCTCAAGACCGGTTTTATCATTTGACAAAGTAAGTCTTTTAAAGTCCCAATAAAGCTTGGTAATTTTTTTCTTTTTGGATTAAAACTGTTGTCATCTGTCAATTCAAAATTTGAATAACCAAAAAAAATTTCCACGTCTATGTATGCTTTAAATAAAAAAAAAGATTGGATTGTAAATTTTGACTGAGCAAGTCGGAGATCAGTAACCTGTGACATAGCAGCACTGAGTTATGTGGGTTTTATTTAAAAAATTTCATTTCTGTTAAAAAATGTCATAGAATTTTTATTTCAAACAAATAATAAATCATTTATTAAAGTTATAACAAATATGTGACTATTGTAGCCAAAATTGATTTTTTTGAGATAAAAAAGATTGTCTCTGCTTCATGCCTCATGCTACATCATATGCCTCCTGCCACGCCGTATGCCTCCTGCCAAGTCTAAAAAATGTAACAGGAATCGCAAGAAGATGTTTTATTTTCAAAAACTACTATTATTAAAGGGTTTTACTTCACCTGGAACTTAGAAAAAAAGCTTTATGGAAAACTTAAGCAAAAAGAGGCAGCTCAACAACCAAAGTATTCTATAAAGAATTTTTTGATTCTGTCACATTTTGCCAATTGATTTTGGTGGCATAAAAAAAGAATGGTAAGAGGTCACATCACTTCAGGGTCTTTTGAAGTTTTTGTCTCATACAAAGCTATAACTTAATAACCTGACAAACAGAGTAGACAATGATTTTGGTTTGTTTATACCAATTTAAGTCTGTTTGAGTTTGTAATTATTTGTAATAAGCTGTAAATTAACTGGCAATAATGAAGTCTATGCTTCCAGAAAGCACTATACCCTAATGGGTAATTACAAAACCAGAGTTGCTCCAGTGGTGTTTTGAGTCAGCAGTTCTGCTCAAAAATGATAGAAGACTAAAGTAACTAGTTTGATTAATCATTTAGGGAATCTGTGTCAGACTTTAACAGTACGTATACATATATTTAATTTCTGGTCTCAGCCGTTTGACCTGTGTTCTTTTGTATCTCAATAACAATAATTGAAACCACAAGCTTTTCTCGAGTGGGTTATTCCTTGAAGTGTGAGCTTTGAGAGCTATACAGCAGCTATGTCGTAAGTCTAATAAAGATTTAATTGCATGAAGTTCAGTTTGAGTTGCAAGTGTGATTTCTTAGAAACTTTTATTTCACAATGAATCAGGAAGCAAAAGAGCTCTATGAAAGTGTAGATCTTTTTGTGCTTTCTTTCAATGCCAATAATGGCAATATGTTGAAACTCTGGCAGAAACCAATGCTCTAGTGTGAGATTATGTCAGTACTTTGTACGAGTCTGTTTTTGAGGGACAAAGTCTTGAACAGTAGATCTAAGTGAGTTCGTTTGAAGCAACAATGATTTTCTCTTCTTACCATGACATGCTGTTGTCTGGTAGATTATTAAGTGTAACATAGTTTACTTGACCGTCTTGCCACAACATGTATTAATTTTTAAGAAGTACAATTGTTTTTGATGATCGGGTTGCAAGTTCAAGCCCAAGTTAGAACACTACTATGGTGTGTCCTTGAGAAAAACACCTTACCCAACTTGTTACAGTCGACACAGCTGTGTAAATGAGTACCAGCTTCTTCTTCAGGCTTATATGTGATGGATTGGTGCCCCATCCAGGGGGAGTCAGAGACTTTAGTCTGTTTATTACTACAGAAATCATAGATGAGCTCTGGCCTAATCGGCCGCCTGGCTTGAAAAAGGATTTTGAGTTGTGTACTCATCGTTTTGCTGACAGAATTATTTTAAGACAATTCATTTTCTTGTTGTAATTGAAGTTCTAAAGATCCCTTTAATTTTTAGATCTATGGATTTTTTATACTGACCACTGATGCCTTGAGCTCTCAACCACTGTTTTCTGTTTGGTTCTGCAGCAATTTGATGAATCTCCACAACTGTCATTGTTAAAAGAAATGTTTACTCAAGTAAGTTTTTTTTCATTCATTCGAGGCTTCACCAGTATTATTTTAAGAACTATATTATTTCATTGTATTTCATTAGTTCAAAGACCAATTAGCCCTGGGTTAATTAATTTGTTACAACTTGCCAAAGAAAACTTTGCAAAAGCTTATTTGTTCAATGATATAGTTACATTCCAAGACTGTTATGCCTATTAAAAGGGTAGAGCTATTAGGGAACTTTCAAAGATACAAACAATTTTAGTTTAATATTATATCTGTTTTGTGCAAAAAGTAAAAACAAATGGGAAAAAGAGAAAATTTGATGGCCTTTTTATAATCATGACTAACAAAATTGGAAGCATTTTTAGCAATGTTAGAGGGTCTAAATTTCAAAATTTTCTGGGGAAGCATACCCCTCCGTGGAACCCCTAGAGCACTTGCGTCTGCACTACACATTGGTAAAGTGGTGCATTTATATAGCACCCTTTCCATATGAATGCTCAAAGGCGCTTTACAATGATCAGTTTACCCCCAGCGGACCGGAAGCATATATAGGCTTCTCAGGCAGCCGCTTCAAAGTGGTCCATGTATGCTGGTGCTAATTTTACCCACCCTGGAAGGATGGAAAGCTGAATGGCCTTTAGCGGGAAAGAAGGTCGCCAAAATATTCAACCCTCGACCAGGCCAGGAATCGAACCGGGGACCTCAGGATTGGGAGGCAGAGATCTTAACACTGCGCCAACCCCTCAGCATTGGCTCGTGCTGTGCATGAACTAATAGTTCCAACCCAATAAATGCTGTGCAGTTCAAGTTATAATATAACAGGAATCTATTATCCAGAATAATATCTTCAATGGCAACTGTATGGGCCTATATATTTGTGTCTGAAGGGGGGGGGGGGAGGGAGGAGAAGGGGGGATGTTAAGGCTTTAACATGGAGTTTTAAGGTGCATCAATTACAACTGTTCTTGTACTTTGTTTTGGTCAGATTTTTAGCACACCCAACTGCCACCCCAAGAGCAAACCGTTCGTAGACCATGTAATGACGTTTTCAATACAAGACAATAGAATATGGTTTAGGAATTTTCAGGTATGTAGTGTAGAACAACTTTTACAATCGATAAAAGTAAATTAATAAGTTCTTGAGTGAAACTAACAACTAGAAATGTTAGAATATGACACTGTTTTGAGGCGAACCACGCATCATTTTTTATTCAATACAGAAGCACAAAAAGAACACAAATGAAAATAAGATCGCAATAATAACTTGCTATTTATCTTATTGATTGGCAGTTAGTGTGCAAAAGTGTTGAAAAACATTATATTCATTTACATGGTAGTCAAAGTTTATTATTGAAAAAAAGTTTCACCCAAGGATTATTACTTTGACCCAAATAAATTAACAGCTTACTCATGATGACTGTGTATTTTCTTGTAATTAACAGCAAAAAGTTTACGATAAGCAGCAGTGTATAATTTATTTGGTGAATATAATTTAAAATACTATTGCTTTGCAGATTGTAGAAGAAGACGGTGCTTTACTAGAAATCGGTTTGTTGATTTTTTAGTTCATTTTTTCAAATATTAATTCGTTCTAGACCACAGGAAATGCTGGTTTTATAACAAAACTAACTTTAATTAATAAAAATCAATGCCTGTGTCAGTAATCATTTTTCTTGCTTACACTCCAGCAGCCATGAATGCTGATTGATGTGCTTTAAACTGCTTTATATCATTATCTATTTTGTGAATCAATTGATATTACAGAGTATTAGCTACAAATTTATCGATCAGTGAGCATTGAATCAAAACGTGTACGTAACCTTTTTCCCGGTATAACGATATTTTTAGAAATTTTCTCACAACATCTTTGTACCGGGAATCTCGGTATAACGATATCCCGGTTTAACGATAATTATAATTTTGACGCCCCCTTGGCATATCGTTAAACCGGGATTCCACTGTAGTTGTGTTGGGTGTGCAAAGGAGTGTGCAGCCAAAAATGAGCGGTGTGAGTTGCCAACAATATTATGGTACAGCAGGTAGCCGGTATCCCTTTAAGAGTTAAAACTGGCCAGTAATAGAAAGATATGTAGGTACACATTTAACTGGCAAGTATTAAGCTATTTTGCTGTTTCAGGTCCCCGATTTGTGCTCAATCTTGTCAGGATATTTGACGGAAGCTTTGGCGGCTCAACGCTGTTCGAAAACCCGCGTTATATCTCTCCAAACCAGGTGGGTTTAGATGAATGTTTTTTATATGACCGGAAAAATCGTGCAATGTGATTGGCTGTAAGTAGGGTAAGAAATGGCCAGCAAACCGTTTAGATGGCCGTAAACTGGAACACGACCTTTCCTTGTGTAGCGTGAAGCTCGCGTCAACGTGAAGCTAAAACCAAGAAAACAAGACAAAAATACGGCAAACGGCAAGTTGACGTTTGCCGTCACACGTATACTCGCTATAAGAGAGCTTCAGATTCGACAACGAGTTTTTTCTCTTTCGTCATACTGCGCGTGCCAGAAATTGCGAAGAAATCACGCCATCTCGTTGTGTTGCCAAGACTTGTCCTCGTCGTCATGTTTACAACGAGATTTGCAAAAAACCTCGGCGCGTGGACTACGAGATTTTGGCAACCAAACGAGATGGCGTGATTTCTTCACAATTCCGGCTCGCTCAATTTGACGAATGGGAAAAAACCCTCCCCTTTTTCGAATTTGAAGCTCACTATTATCTTGTAACGATCGCGGGCATCACGATTTTTTTTCCTTTTTTACGCCCTTTAATTCATCGATTTCATTTTTCTCTTTTCTAACTGAATTCAAAAAAATGACTTACTGTCTTCATTCGGTTGGTCTTACTGGGAAATCTCAACCCGCGATCTTTTGTTTTGAAGCTACGCTACGCTCGGTTCGACGTCAAGAGTTGTTTGAGTTTGCAATCAGCAAGAGTTCGGGTTCGTACCAACTGTTTCTTCCTGCGTGATTATTTTGTTAAGGTCGTGTGTTGGCTTTAAGAAAGATCGGAAGCGTCCATCTGTTCGTTAATCTTGTCTTTAACCTTTTATGTTGCTACAGTGCAACTCTAGCAGGCTCTCCTGCTCGTGGCCCCAGGGGCCGGTTGTTCGACAGCCGATTAATTTTAAACCAGGATTAGCCCTCAACAAAACCTATTGGTTGTCGTCGTAATTAACCCTGGATTAGGGCTAATCGTCTTTCGAACAACTTTGCCCAGTGGCCGGTCGTTCGAAGGCCGATTAACTTTAAACCAGGATTAACCCTTAAAAAAACCTTTTGGTTATCATGGTAATTAACCCTGGATTAGGGCTAATCGTCTTTTGAACAGCTTTGCCCAGTGGCCGGTTGTTCGAAGGCCGATTAACTTTAAACCAGGATTAACCCTTAAAAAAACCTTTTGGTTATCATGGTAATTAACCCTGGA
>JAOBAT010079129.1:0-19415 GCA_026413305.1 Hydrozoanthus tunicans | reverse complement strand
TACCACTGCGCTAATTGGTATCACTGCATGGTGTTGAGGGTCCTCTAAGGTAGAAGGGTCGTTCTTTTGTAGATACCACTGCGCTAATTGGTATCACTGCATGGTGTTGAGGGTCCTCTAAGGTAGAAGGGTCGTTCTTTTGTAGATACCTTTAGTATAAATGTCACTACTTGGCATGGAGGGTACTTCAAAGTAAAGATAGCATTCTTATGTAGAGCCTGCTCAGTGTAAGGAAAGATGCTCGTTGACTTGCAGAGAATTTAATTATAGAAGCTTTATTCCTTAGTAGGGATATTCTGATAAAGAAGGTACTACAGAGGGCATTCTGTTCGGAAGGGTGCCCCTTGCATTGGAAAAACTACTTCACAGGCTCTGTAAACTGAAATTGACAGGTTTTTTTACATGGTATCTAAACTAAACTTACAGGTCATTTACATTATCTGCAAAATCCTCTCAAAGTCCAAATATCCTGTAAACGGCGTTTTACAAGATTTTTACAAGATTTTACAGGATACTTTTCCATTTTCCATTCCATGGCAATTTTTCAATGTTTTCAGTGTTGGTTGGGAGAATACTTCATAATAGGCAGGGTGATCTCTGATGGTAGGCAGGTTACTCTCGATCTGTTGTGAGGAGGGAGGTAGGGTATCGTAGTACTGTACGATAGACCGGATTTCCAATACAGGAAAGAGTTCTGGTCCGACAACACTGTATTTTGGTTGTTAGGACATTCAATCATTGAATACTGCATTCGTGTAACAAAAAAAATCAGATTTGTTTATGCGATTCATAAATAACTAACTACCCCCGCCTACTCGTAACTTTGCATTTTATTTTGTGTAAAACCTTGGTTTTATTTCTTTTCCAGTATGTTTCGAACCCAGCTGTGGCTGGAGACAGCGTCATGGCCATTAACAATCAAGGAGTACATTTTCTCAGCCCGCTCACAAAGGTTTGAACTATAATTACTTTTAAACTTTTTGTCAGCAAGTCTACTTTTATTATAATTGGTCAAATTATGACAATACGTTCTGAGCTACATGTGTAAACCCAAAAACTGCAAACGTTTTAAGTTATCGATTTGCCTGTTTTAAACGTGAAACGGTCTACTCGTAGCATTAACAAAGTTTATATTTGTATTTCAATTAATCATTTTTCTTAACCCAAAGCCTATAACTTTCGATTAAAACCTGATTTTGATTTTTTGAAAGAAACGCAACAGGAACGCGCTCATACAGTCACGGGCTTACACACGGGGACCCTGTGTCTGGTGGGCTCATATTACCCTTATTGATATCTTTCTTGACAACTGGATGCGCATAAATCAAGGAGAGCTTAAAACCGGGGGAGGGGGAGTTTTAACGATTTTACGGTATATGCAAAAACACTATCAACATATGTTTTCAATTGTTTCTTAGATAAGCCAAGCGACTTATTCCTCAACGCAAGTGCCACAGCATGAAAAGAGCGAGCGCCTAAAGTTGTGCGCATGATCCCACAAGAGCGATTAAAATGTAGTGTCGTTTGCATAAATAACTTAAAAAAACTAGGTGTCATGCCATTGATAGCCTTAAAAGTTATAACAAAGATTTTAGGATGAATTCTATAACGCACAGGCAGCCATTGAAGCACAAAGAGAACGTTAACTTCCCCATTTCCTGAATAAACAATACTCACTGTCTGTGTTTTCAAGGAAACGCTTTTGAGTGTGCCGTTCGTGGAGATCATTTCGACTAGAATCTTGTTGTCGGATAAAGGTCGGCAGTTTCTGGACCTAAAGCTCGGTAACCAGATGGTACAAAAAGTCACCCGACTGGAAACACAAGAGGTAATTAGTAAGCAACTTCAAACTTGTTTTTTATTGTTTATAATATTTGACTTATGGAGTCACGGGAGAACAGGCAATAGGACTCGTGGTCCCCTTCGAGGTCTGCCATCCGGGACCTACGGTTTAACGCCCTTATCCGAGAAGACGCGAAGGTCTAACCGTTTGCAGGTGTTAGAGCAAAGACAGCACCTTCTCCTCAGTTATTTTAAGACCCTGAGTGAAGGTCCGGCACCGGGAATCGAACCCGGGTCTCCCACACGATAGACTGGCGCCTTACCAATCGAGCAAACAAGGCGGCGGTTAATGACAACTTGTGTTACCTAGGAAAATTATTCGTGACGTCATTAGTGTTTTTGTCTTGTGCTTGGTCTGTTCTCTAACTACTGTTCTTTTGTACTGATAATCACGATTCGTGGCTGCTATCTTTTGAGCCAAAATTGCCATTCCATATGCTTAATGCTCTCTCTGTTCCGCGATGCTGAAGAGCTAACCCTCGATGTAGAAACAATACAAGCAACTATACCCAAAGCCTTTGATGTAGTTAAACTATTTTTATTCATTTCAAAGTGCTTATAACACTAAGAATACAAAGGACGTTTAAGAATTTTTGAAATTGGTCGTATTCTGGATGTTTTATACACATTTGGAGTTCAAGTTTTGTTGGTTCACGACCACGTTATAGGGGGACTGGGTTATGACGTCATTCTCGGGCATCTCGTGAACAAAAGACAAAAAGATGGACATGTTATCAGAGATTTTTGACTCAGAAGTAGACTCCAATTCCTCGTACAGTTCTCTGTTCTTTGGCCCCTTTGTCTTTAGAAAGATCTCATTTGCTCAATATTACAAGTCATGAATGACGTCACAATCCAGTCTCTTGAAAACGCGGTCGCGAACCAAATTGTCTGAAAACTTTGCTAGTTTGAGCCACTGTAGAAACAAGCAGTTTGACCAAATTTCGAAAAAAAATTTTGCAGAATTACTTAAAAATATATGTGAAATAATTTGATCCAAAAAAAATTGTTAGCGTTATATGCACTTTAAAGTTGGTAGTATCGTCGAGTAGACACGGAAGCGTAAAACTAAATTCTCGGGACTTGTGGTACAAAATTGGCGGCATAGTGGCCGAGAGGTGAGCGTCTTCAACACGTTATCCTAGGCTCGCGAGTGCGAACCCCGGCCAGACTACTGTGTTGTGTCCTTGCGCAAGACACTTTACCCGACTTGTTCCAGTCGACTCAGCTGTATAAATGAGTACCAGTTCTGCTGGGGACTAGCTTGCGATAGATTAGTGTGTCCTGTCCGAAGGGAGTCAAAGGCTCTCATCCACTTAACACTACAGTATCCGGATATAAGCGCCGGTTCCGAATCAATGAGCCACTTAGGCACGAAAAGGATTTAGCTAGTGATACAAACTCTGAAATGCCTCCTCGTATTTCTTTGTTGAAATACAGTATAAGAAGAATCAATGCACAAAAATTCAAGTGTATTAAGTTCCAAGTTTATTGAATGAGAATATCCTCATGATATCATACTATTTGATTTGCGTACTTGCTCCTTCTAAAAACACTCGTTTTTTCCTAAACATGTAGTTTAACCCATGTGCCCTCTTTTCACAGAGCAAAGACGTGTCTAACCTAATCTTCAAATACGTTGAAATGATCGCTGCAGAAAAGGACAAGAACCATAGACCTTAGTTAAGTTAGTTATTAGACAAACCAAGATACTGTTATTTCAAACAGTCAATTGCGTGTTTCAAACAATCACGTGATCATTTTATAAGGATCCTTGTGTTTAAAACAATCACGTGATCGTTTGTGACTTTTATAGTGATTTTTGGCATTCTTAATTAACCTGGGATTCGTGTTTCACCAAAAAAATCTCAAAAACCTGTATAGGGAGTTTTAAGTTTAACATGAAGTAGGTTGCTAACTCATATCATAACCTGAACAATTGGAAAGTGTGCAAGATCGAATTAGATCATCAACGTTTGAGCGAATTAAGTGTCAAAAGCATTACAATACAGTCTTTGTTGAAGGCTGAAAAGTAATTTTCTTACAAAAATACGAATTGCGGACTTTTTGAGATTATATTTTGATACATATACTGCAATTTGAAAGTTATTCACCACATTTACTATATGCGTATGCCACTCTTTTACAGCCGTGCTGTGTTTAAAGATTACAAACAATGATTCAAAGTCACGTTTCGACTTTGGGCTTTTAAGACGTATCAGAAGTCAAAGGGAATATTTTGCTAAAAAGAGACTGCTTTGAAATGATTTGAAGCACTCGCGTTTCGGTTTACCTCGCCACAAACACTGTGGTTTGAAGCTTCAGTTGGAAGCTTGATTCAACTACTATTTTGTAAATCGCGCGGTGCGATTGCGAGGGGCGTTTTAGAAGTAATGAACAAACGAATTGCCCAAGGGTATATACAAATAGTTAATAGACCCACTCAAAAACAAAAATATATAATATAGGGATATGAAGCACGTTCTAGTTTTTAGATCAGGTTTCGGTGTCTATGACGCCACTAGAAAACTAATTAAATATGTTAGTCTTTTGCACAATTAGATTAGCATAAATTTGGATTTTACAACACGCATTAATATACGCAAAAGCGTAGCTTTAACAGAATCACTTTGCACATTTAGAGAGGGTGATCATTTCTCGTATGAATAGCATTTCAAAATGAAACAGTCAAACTTGCTAATACGATATTTTCAGATCTTTTAAGATTAAAAACATGTATAGATATAAATTTTTTATGTTTACTGACCAACCGGCGTATAATGCATTTTAGATGTACACTGGCAAGTTGTTCTTGTGAACAAGCTTTGTTACACACGTCCAAAACACCGCGATGTTCAAGCCTTTCTGTTTGTGCTCGCAATTTTTATTTTCATTTTATAATCATACTAGCCGGGTGATGTATAAAATTCAGTAGCACTAGCAATACAATAAAATTTAATACAATACAATATAGTAAGCTTTATTTAACGAGGGTAAACGTATAAACCTTATGAATGTTTTCTAGAATATAGCCCTCAACTAGTTCTGATAGTGCCATATAGAAAACTCCTAGAGCTGCAAGGCTTCAATGTGCAATTTGTTAAACAATGCTTCACAAACAATTATACACAATAAAACGAGGAAGTCGTGTCAGTTGTTTTCATTACCTCAAATTGATAGTAGGGGCAAAACTAGAACGACGACACCATTCAGTAGGTCAGTCAGTTCTCTGTAAATATGGGTGGTCAAGAAAGCCTTGTAAAACGTGTAAAGGAAATGGTGGTGGAAATGGGAATGGAAACGTAATGAAATGGCACCGAGATAGAAATGGGTCGTTCTCCTAAAGCACTTTGAGGCTTAGAGTTTACCATTGCTTGTTGGAATGGCTTGACATACCAATCTTAACCTTGCTTGTGAATTATTGCGTATTACATATGCTGCCAGCAAGGGCCAGGAGAGGCAGAACCAGCAGAAGAGTTTGATGTGCCTCAGGTTAGAGGGCAACTGGGTAGCTGGTAAGTTTTGAACCAGGCATGGCGTACGTCGTTTTCGGTTAGATTAACTACGTTTTTTGTCGAAAAATTCAACTGACTGATAATGTAAGCGGTATGCATTTCCGATTCAAATGCCCGACTTTCCATTGCATGACGTGTTAGTGACGTCAGGTCCGCGCATCGCTTTTGCAATGGATATGGTAATGGTGATGGAGATGGAGATGGAGATGGAGATAATTGTGTTCGACGTAAGGAGAACACAATCCAAAGCTTGACAGAGTCGGGTGGCCTGTGGTCATTTGTGTGGTTACCAAGCTGTACAAGCAAACAAGATTTGGACGTCGTCGTCGTTCATTACATTTTTGTTCCAAATCGGCGCCATTTTGAGTTTATAACTATGACATCATGCTCATGCATGTCCAGTACCGTGGAGTTGTTTGGACAGATTGAAAGTATTTCTTCGTGGTTTTTATCGATCGTGGATGTGTTTGGGCAGATTGAAAGTATTTCTTCGTGGTTTTTATCGATCGTGGAGTTGTTTGGGCAGATTGGAAGTATTGCCTCGTGGTTTTCTTCGAGCGGGAAAGTTTTTTGGGCAGATTGGATTTAAGTGTCAATTTGCCTATACTTTCTAAAGAGAACGTTTCGAACGCACTTCATTAATCTCTGATTACTTCTAGTAGTAAAATAGTATACTAGAAATGGAAATAGAATGACAATGGAGAGAGAATGGTAATGGGACAGAAATGGAAATAGAATGGTAATGAAAATGGAATGGGTAACTTTTCTGTGACAACTAGAATAACTGTTTTGTTTGAAAAACATATTAATTAATGTCTTCCAACAATAAGAATATTTATATATATAAAAAGTGTAAGCTGAGAAGGGAAGTTACTGTGTTGTGATCAGTAAGGTTAGTACGGTGCTGTGAAAGCCCCTCCGTTTGCTAATTTTGAAAACGCTTGTTTTGCTCATGGGCAGCGGAACAGGGGCGCCATGCATACAGCCCTCCTTTCCCCCAATTAATTTCTGGCTAACAACAGCTTGGAAGAGGGATATTTTTGGGTAGGAATTAAAACTTGAACCTCGCTCGCTTTTTGCGAAAGGATGCGATCGAACGAGAAGACCGACAAAATGAGTGTCAGGCAAAACCAACCTTAAAATTTGGTTGTTGTTCAGACTTTTGATCTTGAATATCAATTTAGAAAAACACAGAGGATAATTTTGCTTTTTCAAATAGTTAGTCAACAAAAAAGTGGACCTTAGTCAACATATTTGAATCATCTAAAATCTTTTTCTCGAAGTTGAGCGCTGTGGTAAACTCCTGCCATCTCAAGGTTATAGTTTCCAACCTCCGCGACCAAGTGTCGCCAAATCCACCCGCGCCCGGCCAAGAAGACTGATAACTATTTTTCAAACAAAATGGCGGAATAATTCGGGCTCAATATTAGTTTGGTTATGTCAATTTGCAATTTACACTTTTTATGCAGATATGAGCAAAATACTCCAAATACTTTCAAATGGGTAAAATAATAGAATGGAGAGGGGATGGTTTACAAATAACTATCTGTTGTATTTTTGTGGTGTTACTTTCTTGGTTTCTGACCAAGATATTCCGACATAAGAAACATGGAATACAGATTGGCGACCCCCACAAGGGGCACAGGTGGTTTTTCACTGACTTCCTCGACAAACCTACGTACTGTAACGAATGTGAAGCCCCATTAGTGCGTGGAGGGTTTTGTGAAAATTGCAGTGTCTGTGTGCACGAGGAATGCATTCCAAACGCATTTAGAAGACTCGCGTGTAAGGTATTGGTGTTATCAAAAAATTCAGTGATGAAACATCATTGGGTTAAAGGGAATTTGCCACTTTGTAATGTCTGCAGCGTCTGTGGAATTGCCTGCGGTATAGAGCCACGTTTATGTGACTTAAGATGCGTTTGGTGCAAGGAGAAAGTTCACGAAAGATGTGTAAAAGACAAAAGCCCGACGTGCAATTTAGGGAAGTATAGTCGAATGATCCTCCCTCCAAACTGTATAAATTTGACTGTTGAAGGCTGGACTGGCGGAAGGAAACGATACGTGGTTAAAGGAGTCCGTCGACCGAGTCCAAAGCATTGGAGCCCCGTGTTAGTGTTTGCGAATCGTAAGAGTGGGGATAATGAGGGTGAAAGGTTGATCAGTGCGTTTCGTGGACTGCTGAACCCAGTTCAGGTTTGAAAATGTAACAGATAATTTTAATATGCAGAAAACACCTTGTTAGAGTTTTAAACGTCAGCTAAACTGTTGGCTCTTCCCAGATGTCAAAGTTAAAGATTTTAAGTTTTTAAAAGTGTTAATTTGTTAAATTTAAAAACTGACTATTATAACTCTCGCAGGACTAATTGTGTTGTACTCAACATACTTATATGATGAAACCGATAATCGATTGCAGTCAATACCAATCAATACCGATCGATACCAATCAATTGATTGATATTGGAAATTGATGACCAATTGATAGCCAATGTATTCATGACCTTTTATCCATTGGCATTGATTATTAATTGATTGGCATGGACTTAAATCACTTCAAATGCCAAACATCTATTCCCAACTATCTTTGATGCAAAAAAACACTTCCAACTGTGGTTTCAAAGGTGCTGCCTTGGTATCCTTTGTCCACTTGTGTAAAGCTGAGATCATGTTTATTAAATCTTTTTTATTATTCTATTGAGTTAAATTAATTAATTTTGGGAGAGTTTGACCCAATTTGAACAAACTGCCACTTTATCTTTACTGTTTGAAGTGAAACTCAATGATGTTCGAGACAAGTATTTAATTTGAGCAACAAGTCATTGGTTTACATTTTGTGAAACCACAGAAGGTACAAAGATTTTTAACAAAACAGCCACTAGAAACAAGAATTAGAGGTGCACATGAGGAAGCGTTTGATGTCAAGCAATGACAATCAATGCGATTAGTGGATGATCTCTGTGTGACTTTCAATTGATCATTGATATCCATTGATATCAATTGATTACAATTTATTGAATGCTTCCCGATGATTGGTTATCATCAATTATCATTCCTCAGGGTTGTAACTTGGGGTGCTCAGCAGGGCGTGGCCTTGCTCTTTTGTTAAATATTAAAGTCTTGAGTTGAAAATCTGCTAACTAATTATTCAGAACTAGTTCTGGGCCTCATAGTTGGCAAACTTGATCAAGATCAACATACTATACCAATATGGTAAATAACAGGCAAAATTATAATACTTTGAAATGGGTAACTGTATATGTGTCACAAGAACTGGCTGGGGTAACAGAGATTTATTATTTTGGTCTTTCACGAATCCAAGCTGATCTTCACTTAGTTGCACAATATAAAACTGAGCAGTTGTGTGATAACAAATTTTAAAATTATTGTTCATTTTCAACTGATTGTATTTTTAAAGATACAAGCTACAGTTTTTCATTAAGCTAAATAACCATGGTCATTTGTAACAAATTTTTGGTACTTTAATTTGAAGATAAGTACTAAGGCCAGTTCAAACACAGCTACATGTTGTTAATTTTCTGCCATGCTTCATTTAGGTGACTTTGCTTACAGTAAATGCAATGAAATCAACAGTATAATATGTAAATCATAGTCTGAATTAAAGAATGACTTCATTTGTTAAGGCTACCCCATAGTTTTAAAGCAGAAACACACATGCTTTTACTACAGACCACTTCGTGGCCATATTCTCTTTCTGAAAGTGCCAAAAACAATAATATCCCAAATGTTTTATTTCTTAAAAGAAAAAAAATCCAGTCATAAAATCATGATAACATTATTTTGGTCAAAAGATTTAACTTCAAAGTAGTATTGACTTCAATTTTCCTTTTCCATGCACCAAGAACAATTTATCTGCTTTCGGTTTGGTTTTGTTTTTATGAATGCATAAATGGGGTAACAAATAATAATGCTTGCTAATTTAGTAACACAGAGGGGGTTCACCACCCACAAAGGGATTCACCAACCACAGAGGGTGTTTACCATCCAAAGAGGGTGATTACCTTCCACAGGGGGGGTTCATCATCCACAGAGGGGGTTCACCATCCACAGAGGGATTTGCTAACCCCGAAGGGTGTTCACTATCCACAGAGGGTGTTTACCATCCACAGAGGGTGTTTACCATCCACAGAGGGTACACATTTACCTTCCACAGATTTGAGGGGGTTCACCATCCACAGAGGGGGTTTACCTTCCACAGATCTAGAGGGGGTTCACCATCCATAGAGGGGGTTATCATTCACAGTGGGGAATTACCATTCACAGAAGGGGTTAACCATCCAAAGAATAGGTTTACCATCCACAGAGGGTATTCACCATGTACTGAGGGGGTTTACTACTATCAAAAGAAGGGATTCATCATCCAGAGGGGGCATTCTTTATCAACAGAAGGGACTCACCTTCCAATATTACTCCAGATAAAGTTTGCAGGGATATAAGTGGCATATTACTCAACACCTGATTTAACCTAAAAGTTCCAAGTAGTTTTAATTAGTAAAATAAGTACAGCAGTATTCTTGGTTTTAATGCACTCCCTTTAATTAAGGTGCAAAAGACAAAAAACAAAGCGGCCTTGTTTGTGTCCCACACAAAGGAAAAAAATTAAAATTCTTTTGTTCAAAGCCACCAACAAATTACATGGCTGTTATGATGTACTGCAAGCCACAAGTATAATTGAAGGCCACAAGCCAGACTACCCAAAGTGAGCTGGGTACTGTCTTCAAATGGTGATCAATGCAATGTTGATGAGACTACCTCAGATGCCTGCAGGTTTACAAATGCCTCAGTTGATAGACTTGTGCCAACATACCTTCTTGACAACTTTCAGAAGTTTAATCAAATCCACAGATATGATGCCCGCAACAAAGACTTGGAACCTCTGTGTGCCACTAGCAAGAACCATGAAATTTCAAACTTCATTTAAATTTAACGCCGGAAAACTTGGAATTCACTGCCATCTTATATCTGATGCTGCTGCTCCACTTTGCATACAAACACATTTCTACTCTCTTTCACTTAGCAACACATGTATGATAGTTATCTGATTTTGATATGTGTTACAATAATTTTAAATTTTGTTTCTAGTTTCTTTTTTTATACAGGTCTCCATTCAAACCAGCACTACTGTACTGGATTCTCGGTCTAATCTAGTGTATAAATATAAAACAGATTAAAATAAATCTCAGCTGAAAACTGGTAATACTTCTTTCATGACAACATTCTTTTGTTTTAGGTCATTGATTTACATGAGGTGCCTCCAGAGTCTGCTCTTGTGTTTTGTAAATTGCTAGGTGAAACACGTTGTAGGATTGTAATTTGTGGAGGTGACGGCAGTGTTGGATGGGTTCTTGCAGCACTGGACAAAGTCAAAATTCAAGTATGTACTAAGTAAGATAAACATGATTCTCATAGAAGATTTTGTTCAATAGTAAAATTAGTCATAATTTTTTTTGAGGGACACCAAGACTAAGGATACTGTACTTGGATCAAAAAGTATTAACTCAACACAAGTAAAAACTAAATTGAAACCCAGGCTTAAAAAAACCTGTTGGTGCTGACTAGTTAATTTTCAGTAAATCATACCAACAGCATACATTGGATACAAGGTGGTAAATAACCAACTTTTCTGTACCTCTTTGGCTATTTAATTAATATAATATATAAACAGTCAAAGAGGTGCATTGTGCCAAAATGTTGGCTATAATAATTATAGCCAACATTTTGGCACAATGCAATGAAAGTGAATGGAATAATTGTTAATATTAAGTTTTATTAGAGTTTTCTAAAAGTTATTCACAGAACCATTTATATCATTTATTAATTAGAAATGTATATAAAGGCAAATTAAAACTACAAAAGTTTCCAAACATTTTTGATAAAAAACCATTTGGTTAAGGGTTCCGCCAATTTTTTGGCCATATTGATAGGCAGAAACCTTATCCCTGATGATAATTTTTTACCTTAAATGTTCGGAAACTTTTATACTTTTACTTTGCCTTTATGTATATATTATCTAACTTAATTTTTAGCTTTGCAACACTAGTCAAAGTCTGACAGTTTTCATAATTATTTTTTTGTACTGTCAATTTGGTAATAATATGAGCTGATAACACAAATTGAGTGAACCAAGTGAATGCTAGAAATCCATAACACAGTTTTTAAACAAACACAAACAGGTGTTAAAATAGACAAAAACATAAAAAATGGTTGATCTTGTTTTGTAGAGGAGAAAGTTCATACATACTGTATAGTTCTACAACCAGCCTACAAAGAAGCTGGATATTTCAAAGGAAGTTTGCTATTGAATTGTCTTTGCAAATCTTCACTGCACATCTAATTTTTAAGTTATTATTTTTTCTATGTTGTAGATGCTTCCATATATCTCTATTGTACCACTGGGTACAGGAAATGACCTTGCTCGAGTATTAGGGTGGGGCAGTGGGTATGTTGGAGAAGAAGATATCAGTGAGATATTAACAGCAGTTGAGAAAGCAAATGTGGTTCCACTGGACAGGTCTGTCATTATAAATTTGTATTCCGAAAAAGTAATATTCATTAATTTATCATCTTTTATTGACCTTGTTATTAATTTTTCTTTGTCATCATCATCATCATCATCATCATTGTTGTTTTATTATGCTTGGTTTTTTAGTACTTTTTTTTTCTTGGCAGTGTTTTTCATTTTCCTATCATAAAACCATATGAACTCACAACATGGAAAGCTTTTAACAAATTATATTATACAGTATCTTTGTTTCTATTACAGATGGAAAATTTTAGTTGAAAGTCGAGGATACTTTGGGGTACAGAAGCCAAAGAAGGTATTCTTCTCTCGAATTAGATGATTGTAAAAAGACTATCATTTTCAAGGGAAAGTAAAATAACTTTTGATGACAAATCTTTGTTGTTGAATCAGAGTACATGGTGATTTCATAATCTTTGTGAAAAAAAGTTATACCTATAATATTTTTTTATTAGATGGATTTAAAACTAAGTATCCAATCACTTACTCTCTCAACCTAGATGGACTTAAAACCCAGTATCCAATTACTTACTCTAGATCTTGCACTAGATGTAGTATCCAGTCTTTCTTAAAATGAAAAGTGAAACCAACAAAGTTGGCTTCTGCTTCACAAGTATTAGTCGATTGTTAAATGACTATCAATTTGAAGGGAAAGGAAAATAATTTTTGATGACAAATCTTTGTTGTTAAATCAGAGTACATGGTGTTTTCATAATCTTTGTGAAAAAAAGTTATACCAGTCCTATAATAATTTTAGTTATAGAAACTTTTATTAGATGGACTTAAAACCCAGTATCCAATCACTTACTCTCGCAACCTAGATGGGCTTAAACCCTGTATCCAAATTACTTACTCTTGCACTAGATGTACTGAAAACCCAGTATCCAGTCTTCCTTAAAGTAAAAAGACAAACCAACAGAGTTGGCTTCTGCTTGACACAGACATCTTCTTGAAACATGGAGAAATAATTATATTTCTCATCTGCTTAAAACATCAGGCACAGTAGCTGGAGTTGCTTGGGGCTTTAGCCCAATTAACTACTTTTTGAAAATTATATATAAGTGTATATGGATGAACAAAGATTGAAATCTTTGACTACAGACTGTGTTGATCAACAGTTGTTAAAAAATTTTTTTATGTCACCACAGGTTTACTGGATGAACAATTATTTCTCAATTGGGTGTGATGCAAAAGTTGTCCTCAACTTTCATCAGCATCGCGAAAGTCAGCCATCTATTTTTACTAGTAGAATATTTAACAAGGTAAGGAGCATCTGCTAAATGCTATCACAACCACACCTAAAAAATTCACTGTACTTGTAATAAAAATTATGAATTGTGACCTTTTGTGAAAATTAACATACAATGATCCTTTGCACCGAGAACCCAGAAAAAAAACCAGGTAAGCCTGGAAATATCTGGAGCATGCAGGGCTTTTCCAGGTTTTTCCTTAAAACAGTTTCTAGGTTTTCAATCCAACTCAGTTGGAAAACCATAAACCTGGAATTTCCTGGAAAACATGGGAGGTCATTTAATTTGGTAGAAACCAAGAAAACCTGGAATGGTACCCTTCAATTTTGGCAAAACCAGGAAAAGAATGGAAACACAACTCTTCTTAAAATGAAGAATTTATTCTTTGCTTTCAATGTTTCTTCAAATGAGTTTATATTTTAAAATTGTTTTCAGGTGTGGACTTAATTTGCATGTGAGAGTTAAATTTGTTACTTATGTTAGATCATTCTCATAAAAACTAGTGGTCTGGACAAAACAAAGGAATTTGATTACTTTCTTCAATTCTTTGCTTGAGATTAGAATAATCTCTGTGCTCTCTATCTTACATCTGTTGTGGTAGATAATGTTCAAATTCCACGGCTTCAACTTTTTTACATCTCAATTAATATAATAGTCGGCGGCTCAGTGGCCAAGCAGTTAATCAATAGAACTTGTGTAATCCTATAGGGTCACAAGTTATAGCCCGTTCAAACCACTGTGTTGCGTCTTTGAGCAAGACACTTTACCTGACTTGTTGTGGTAACTCATTTTAAACCTCTTGAAAATCACTCATGTTTACTTTTTCTTGTGACTGTAAATAACCGTTTTTCAGGCAGTTTATGGCATCTATGGGGCTCGAGATGTTTTGGAACAAGGCTGCAAAGATCTTCATGAAGTTGTTGAAGTAGGTGTAATTGCAATAATATATAAAAGTCCTGTTTAGCCCAGTTCGTAAGGCGCCTGTCTGTCACGTACAGGAGGCCCGGGTTCGATTCCCGGTGCTGGACCTTCACTCAGGGTCTTAAAATAACTGAGGAAAAGGTGCTACCTTTGCTCTAACATCTGCAAACGATAAGACCTCCACGTCTTGTCGGATAAGTACGTTAAATCGTAGGTCCCGAGTGGCAGATCTCGAAGGGGACCTCGAGTCCTATTTTCGTTCTCCTGTGACTCCTAGAGTCACAATGTTAAAACAAAACTAAAAAAAGGTTTCATTGAATTGCACTGTTTGGTTCCATGAGGGTTTTGTTTCAAAGCTGAATAAGAAAAACGGAAGTTGCCTTAAAACTTTGCAAATTTTAGACAATTCAGAGAACTTGACTTTTAAAGCTTCTAAATCAGATATTACTAGTCTTGTCACTTTAAATCACTAACAACTACCATAAAAGTTGAACCTCTCGGTTTAAAAGTTACTCCTAGAAATATCAATTGTAAATGGAAATTTTTTTCTGGATAGCTGGCGGATCGTCTGCGTAAAATGTGATATGCTGTAAATAAAGGCGCGAATGTAATAGAACGTTCGCCAAAGAACTTTGTCTTAACTTTTTGTTCAGTACGCACGTTTGCTAAATCACGGAACTGCAAGCAATCTGATAGCTTCACATTTTTCAACCCTAAAAAATACCAAGCTTTTGGTTTAGCACAGGATTTCCAATAATACCGGACTATTTTAATCCCTAAATATTACGACGGTCATACCTACCACCCCAATATAGGAAGTACCCCCCGGGGAGTTAACTGTTAATGTTCTGATCTACTTGATTGAACTTACGCTAACATGTTAAATATTGTTACTCTTTGATAATGGTATTCTGTTTCAACTGGTCATACCTGAACTCCTTTTAAAGTGTGTACGACAGAAAGTATTTTGTTATCTCGGGCTAGGCACTCCTGGACGAGGCGTTCTTTTTGAAGACTGTCGACCATGAAAGTCTCTAGGTTTCTTAAAGAAAAAAGCGAGAAATTGGCGGTTTTTTGCCTATGATGACAGAGTGTGTGAGCTATGCCTCGTTATGGGAATTGAAGGTTTTTATCCCCCGAGTCAACTGACGGAAAGGTCATGAGTAGTGGTTCACCCAACATGCACACCTGGGGGCGAGACAATGGTGTGGTCAAAATCGGGAGTGACTATTTTTTTTAACAACTTTGTTGGGCTACTTACAAAATAATTACAGTAAATGGAAAATCAATTGTGACAAATACAGATATATATTAAGTTAGGTGATGCAGAAAGAAAAAAAGAAAATTTTAAGGTTAGCCCAAACGGGAAGGCACGAACGGGAGCAAGTCCCATGCTAGGTGCCCCCCACTGACTTTCCGTTAGTGGAAATTTGAATTGTCCACGTTATACTATTGACGCTTGAGAAGTAGCTAAAAGAACAAAGCAAAAGTAAAAACTAGGGGGGAGGGGGGGGGGTACTTCCCTTGAGTAGAGCACTCGCTTAGACGCTTTCGAGGTTACCGGTTCGCTCTTTATTTGTCGTGAATTATGACTGCCCGAATAAGACCGGGTTTACAGGAGTTTGTATAGTTTTACTAAGTGACTGTTACTCATCAAAGTTTGAGACACATTGCATCTCAGTTTTGACATCAATAGGTTTTTTACGTGCAGAACCAAACTGCTTAAAGAAGTTATGAAAAAGTATCTCTTAGATTTCAAGAAAAAGCTGGTGTTCTTAGAAATATGTTCGTCATAGTTGTTTTAGTTTTCTTTCACGAAAACCATGCAAACTCATGAATATTTGGGTTTGAACACGCCCGTAGGTTCGGCCAAGGCTAACTTAGTGTCCAAAAATCCAAATTCCAGAACTGTGCAAAAACATGATTAACGCAATTTTACCATCTAGGTGTCAAACGTTTCTATGACTAAGACCAGCCTGTTCTTGAGTTCTAGGTAACATAAAGTGTGAGTTTCTTAACTAATCAGTAGAAACGTTTTGTTACGTTTGTATGATGGAGCTGCTAAAGTATAAGTGAAAAAGGATTATTCTAAACGATAAAACTAACTTTCGTGTTAACGCCAAAGCGTTGGACACTCTTAGAAAAAGGGAGGAGCTTCAAAGAGTTCCCACGAGAAACATCATTTTTAGACTATCCTATCATACCTTGTTTTTCAATCAAAACAGACCACTATACATTCATTATAGTTTGGGTAGCTGAAACCATCATTAATGCAGAAGGGAAAATACCTATAGATTCCCTTTTCAATATGGGACTCCGATTTCGGAAACCGATCAACTTTCTTAGAGGAAAGTATTTGGAACGTTTTATTGTTTTTGCAGTAGAGTGACCGAAATGACTGACAGTTTTTTGTCGTTGTATTCTTTCAACTCTTGGTATTTTAAGTAGTTTGTTTGAAGCGCATTAAGAGTAAATACTGGCGGACTAAAAGTTATTAAAGAGTCTCATCAAAAGATAATGAAACCCTTTTTTACCCAGCATAGTAATCATTAAAAACAACGCATCAATTTGTTAACTTGCACATAGATTGAACTTGATGGTAAAGTGGTTGATCTTCCTGAGTTGGAGGGAATCGTTGTGCTGAACATCAACAGTTGGTGTGGAGGGTGTGACCTTTGGCACGGGGGGTCTGGGGACGAGCGCAGCTTTCGCCCCAGCAGGTAGGTGACCACAGTACTACACTCCTATCGTTGGGTTTCCTCAAACTGAAAAACTGTGTTTCCTTTTGTGTTGGCGCAGTGGTAAGATCTCTCCCTCCCAATCCTGAGGTCCCCGGTTTGAATCTCGGCCTGGTCGAGGGTTGAATATTTGGGCGACCTTCTTTCCCGCTAAAGGCCACTCAACTTTCCATCCTTCCGGGGTCGGTAAACAAGTACCAACATACATGGACCGCTTTGAAGTGGCTGCCAGAGGCGCATATATATACTTCCGGTCCGCCGGGGTAAACTGATCATTTTAAAGCGCCTTTGAGCACTAATATAAAAAGGGCGCTAAAAAATGTAACACTTTGCCTTTGCCTTTGCCATAAGATAATGTTACAGAATCCTAAATATTATATGGTGTAATGTATGTTTTAGACAGACCAAAAGCGAGTGCGTCCCATTTAGTTCGGCTGGACAGTGGCGCGTTTTCGTAATCCCATCCAACATAAGAATTTCAGACAAAATTGTAATCCACTCAGTTCTACAACATCTGAGTTTTCCACACAAAACACGCCTTGCAAATGTTTTTCCATTTTCCAAAGCAATATTGACGTACGTATTTTTTTTGGCTTTCAGTATGAGTGATGGGATGCTGGAAGTTGTTGGTCTTTACTCGGCACTTCATATAGCAAGGCTTCAAGTGAACTTGGCAGATCCCTTGCGCTTGGGACAGGCACGGCGTATAAAGGTATTACAGGTCCTCCCTACGCCCAGTCTCCACCTACCCCAATGCGCAGCTCCACTATATACACTATTATCTATATTGGCCTCAAATAAACTTTTATTAAGTCTATGTCCATACCAGCAGTGCTCACAAGTTTGATAATTCTATGCAGACAAATAACGCCGAGCAGTTTATTTTTATCAGTTGTGCGGTTTGAATTTCCCGTGCGCAGCCATTGTCAATAAACCAGTTCGGAATTTCAAAAACAGAAGCGCGCGTCGGGACAAAATGAAATATTCATCAAACTTAAGAAAGGAATAATAATGAACTCCAATCCCGCTTCATTGCGTTCTTTTGTTTAAGTTCATGATTTTTACATTTTATTTCGACGTGCTCATGTATTTCTTAAATGTCGAACTGGCTTATCGTGAAATATCTTGCTCCACTCTCGATTAATACAAATCGCAATGGACGAGAGGGGATCAGGAACTTCAACCAAGTTACGTTGAATTTCAAAATTGGCGGCGCGGGGGATCAAATTCGTGCTTCTGATACGGACGTAGACTTGATAAAAAGTTTTATTCGACACCAATACGAATAAACAGTGGAGGGTTCAATTGAAACGAGAGTCCATGATTCTTGCAGGGTTCGCACGGGTCATGGAAAACCTGGAAAGTCGTGGAATTATAGAATTTCATTGCCAGGCCGTCAAAGTCATGAAATCTTTGTTAGGGTCATGGAAAGTCGTGGAAAATTGGCAGAATTAGATTGGTAACAACGCGTAGAAAAAATATAACTAATTCATATATTTGCACTAAATTACGCGCCGTTTTGCTGAATGATTTCACCGCGGAGATAGATTGTGGTAAACCCGTGCGAGAGTTAAATCATTTTAACTCCTAGAGTCGAACTTGGTAATGCTACTATATGTCTCAAAATAAGCATCCCTTTCTTCACCTTGTTTAGCTTGCATTATGCTAGGAAAAGTTAAAAACGAAACTGCTTTTGATGTATTGAAGGAAAAAAATAACAATGCTAGGTCATGAAAAGTTAAATAAATGATGGAAAGTCATGTAATTTCAGAAAGTTAAAAGAGTACGAACCCTGTCTTGGTTGAAACAATTGTTGTTTGCAAACCTTTTTTTATTTTTGTATAGATTACACTCAAAGATCCAACCCCACTTCCTATGCAAGTAGACGGAGAGCCGTGGGAGCAAGGGGCAAGTGTTATCACAATTCAGCATCACAACCAAGCGCTCATGTTACAACGGACAAATCCCGATTGACTTGTTGCATTTATGGTAAAGACAGAACACTCATCTTAAACAAGAAACCGCGCTATAGATACTCGTTATGCAATGCTTTCGAGTGGGATACCATGGAATATCCACGCGTCACTTATATTTTCCGTATACGAAGAAAATACAAGTGACAAGTGGAATTTTCCACGGTATCCCACTCGAAAGCATTGCGTAACTAATTTACCTCATGTCTTCAAAAACACAAAAAATACATAAAATATTAATGATATGCTAGCTGTGAACGCGCGCTCCTAGAAAAAAGGCTCAACAAATGGAAATCTGATTCAAAACAATGAATTAAAAAAATGTTCACTGCGTAACAACGTTTTGGCGCCAGTTTTGACGCGCGCACAAATTTTCCCGCCGTTTCTGAATTTTATTGGTCCTAGCATGCAGCGAGTCTTGACGGGAAGGTTGAGTAGAATGTTACCCGTTGCATACCGCAGAATATGCAACGGCAATCCTGGCCTCTGATTAGCTGTATTTTGCATGAGGCATTTGATAATTAACAATTATCCCTCGAGCCCGAATTGGCTAAAAGCTAACAGCCCATGAGGCCGCAGGCCGAATGGGCTATTTGGCTACTAGCCCATGAGGGCGAGAGGGATAATTGTTTTAGTAAA
>JAOBAT010079118.1:0-19853 GCA_026413305.1 Hydrozoanthus tunicans | reverse complement strand
TTTCTTTCTTTCTTTCTTTCTTTCTTTCTTTCTTTCTTTCTTTCTTTCTTTCTTTCTTTCTTTCTTTCTTTCTTTCGTATAAAAATTCGAGAATACGACCCGACCCAAACCTTAGGTCTCCATAAAGATCTTTTGATTGAACATTTATGGTTCCGTCGAGTAATAGGACCACTAGTAAGGCTCCAACTTCCGGTCTATAATTCGATTTAGAAAAACGATGTCATTTTTACATACTGATAGGTATATTAACGTATTAATCTTTTAGATCATCCACTTCACTCTTAAAAACGTTTTTCCTGCTGGATACCAATTCTTCACTCTCTGCAGATTCCATTCCAGCTACCGCCAGGTAGAAAGGAGCTGGAATCCTCAAGACGAGACATACTGGAGTCTCTATTGCCTTCACTCAAGGAAGAAGCTGACACTTGTGATATCAAAAAAGTTGCCAAAGTAAGTCTTTTAGTTTTATCATGAAATTTTGCCCGTTGTCTGTGAGTCAAGTCCATAGTAGAATTGTAATCAGTTAGAAAAACAGGCTTGCTAAGTACCCGAAAGACATCACGGCCGAGCTAACAAATGATTGGCAGCCAAACAGTTTCAAAAGAGAATTAGACGGTTGAAGGTTATCTCTTTGAGCATTTGAGTTGAAAAATTAAGTCATTTTCAGACTTCTTTTTAAGTCTGTTTATTCGTGGGTAAAAATCAGGATACTAACAAAGCTTTTCTTAAAATTGACTTGTGATGCTAACGCGTGCTTCCTTGCTCTCTTTTCAGGCTGTTAAACGGCGCGTCAAAGCTACGTACAAAGTGGACGACCCTATTCTAAATAGTTTTGAGGTCAAGAGTCTTAAAAAACTAAAAATGTTTATTGAAGAAGCTACAAGATTGTCATGGGTCTTAGTAACCCAAGTTCCCCCGCTAATGTTGGAGTATCGGAAACTAGAGTACGATCCCGAGCTTCACGATACCATTCGAGAGCCAGTCCAACTTTCCACTGACGTCGTTTCTTCAAACCCTTCTTCCTCAAGAAAATCGAGAAGTAAATCGCAGTCACAACTGGAAACAAAACAGAGCGAGTTTTGCTACATTTGCCCGGCTTTATTAGATGCAGACCGTAAGGTGATTGTGAAAGGGAAGATGGCGCGCTACAAACGTAACAAACTGGACTGTAAAGAAGAGGATTTTCAATCAAGCATGCTCTAAAGAGTAAGGAATTGGGGTTCCTATTTTGTGTAGAGAATACTGATGTTTGAACTAATCAAGTAAAAGATAAAGTTCACCTAAAACTTACATCAACCAATCACAACCTTTGTTTGAATACTGCTCTTTGTAAATTATCAGTTCTTTAGTCACTTTTAGTCATTTAGCTCATAAGATGAAACTTTGTAAGCATATTTGGCCCTGTCCTCATATTATGCATTTCCTATTTCTAAACTATTGGTTACAACGCAACAACTTTTTATCAGTCACTGCTTAAATGTCTTCTATTTAGTAAGAGATGTAAACACTTCGTTTCATAGAAAACCTGACCACACCGGTTGTACCATTCTTGACGTAATTGGCTCAAATCAAATTAAAAAAATAGCAAAAATGTTTGTCTTTATCCTGGAGCCCTGAAATCTGGTTCTTTATACTTAACCAGAGTCGCTTGTGCATCATAGTGATCAGGGATTTTTCAAGCACAAACGTCACCACAAAAAAGTGGATCAAGGCGTGGTGCGTACCAGTCAGCAAGCAAAATTTAACAAAACATGTAGTTGGATAGAGCACGCTGCGAAATCATCAAAACGATAGATTCTAGAAGTAATAAGAAAGGTATCTATCAACCGAAATTGAGGTAGAATAAGTGTTTTAGTATATACCAGCGAGGCAACAAATTTCCCTTCAAGAAAACGGGAAATTTTTAGGGAAAAAATTACTGTCATCACTTTGAATCACTGAGCGCGGCACGAGACTCACGCGAGAGCAGCCTCACAACAAAAATATTGCAAAGCAAACTTTTTTAATAACGTGATCCGAAACTGTAGCCAAGCGACTACTTCTGTCCACCATTTTGTTTCGGTCTCATTATCTACTATTTCGGAGGTAAGTATTGTCTCACATCTACTATTTCAAAACTAATCAAATCGCGCGTAGTTGAGCTGGTATAAACTTATTGTGAATAAACACACCAAAGACGTAGGAAAAGAATATTACATCAGCCATCAATAAAGCCATGCTCATTTTATTTTTACGTTAATAAAGGTGCAATACAAAAGAAGGGTAATTATTTTCCTGTTGACTAATGCGTTCTTTTTTTTTTTCAAGAAGTGCTATAGTTTCCTTGAAAGTGCATTTTGTTATTTCAGTTTTGGTGTACACTATTGATTTGCTAACTCTCTTAAGATGGGGAGGGACAGCAAGTCAACCAGATGATGATTTTAAACAGAAAATCAGTTTCTCTTATTTGCCACCAAAAAATTTTAACAAAGTTTGATTATGTTTCCGCAGCAACGTTTTCAAATTATTTTTTTTGTCAATAATGGGTTATTCCTTCCGATGAATTGAAGGAAAACAGTTTTGTCCGAATTACTTTTCATACAGGAATTGGAGCTGGACGTTTCTAACGTTTCCACTTGAGATATCCAGAGCAGTAGCTGTAATCTCAGTTCCCCCAAAGTACAAACTCACTTCACTCTCTCGATCCTTTCCTTTGTGAACGCAGGGAGACGAAACAGTGACCTTACCAATTTTGGTAACACCAGACTCTGTTATGTAAGTGACATCGGTGTGGTCAGAAATGTAGAACCCGTAGGTAAAGGTATCATCTGTTGGATTCAGTGGTGTGTAGGTCCTGGTCACTTTTTGGCCAACCTTTACCACCTCACCTTCGGTTACAAACAAATTGAAAAGGCTGTTGCACTTTGCAATTCCCTCGTCATTATAAAACTTCTTGCTCTCCAGGTGAACCCCTTCAATAAAATTACGGCTGCAGTCAGCTCCATAGGTCGTACTCATGAAACGCGCGGTGATCTTCAACGGCTGTTTTCCAAAAATAACTGCGCCTTGTACGACAGCAATATTGGCAGACTGGGGCACCATAACCCGGTATTTCCTTGAAAATTCCTTTTTAACCTCTGCTTGCAATAGACACGAGTCTGCAAAACCACCGACTAACAAAACCACTTCCACTTTGGACAACTTCGGTCTGTGTAAAAGATTTCTTAAGTGAGCAGTGATTCCGCTGACAACTTGCTCAAAGAGCTTTTTCATAACTTTTGGACCGAGACACAGATACTCGTTATTGTAAATCCTGACGTCAGTTGGGTCATAGTGGGTTTTGACCAAGGAATCTAGAGTAACTTTTTTCGCCGATATGGAAGAAACAAAACTTCGTGGAAGACGAATCCTCGTTGTTTCTCCCTTCAATGGCCTGTTACTTCTCTTCTTTATTTCGAAGTCGTTTATGAGAGTGAGCCAGTCGCCCGGGTACCGTTGTTGATAGTCCTGTATTGCTTGAGCACTGAACAACTTTATCAAAAGGTTCTTAAACTCCTCGTCAACTTTGGTACCGCCGTATGGACCTCCTGTTACCTGATGTACTTCCCTCACTGAACCGCCCGTCTCAACCTCGTGCACAGTGATATCAAGTGTCCCTCCTAACAAGAAAACATCAAAACAGATCATTATTTGAACCCTGATGTATATGCGAAAACACACTAGCAGTAAGCTTAAGGGTTAAGTTGCTGACTTTGTGTAGCTAAAGCAGCTTTATTTAAATATTAATGTTTCCGTGAGAAAACTGTCTATTTAACCTTACTTGTAAACTTACGAACTAAAGCGAGCATAAAATAAACAACTAACTTAATGTGAACCGACTTGACAGATAGTAAACATGATTCAACCAAACGCAAATGAAAGCAATCATGTCCGTGTAAAATCTGTTCAAACTATACAGAACTTACGCAAGAATAAAGTAAGAAAACAGAAAGGCTCAGTTGTGATTGATTCATGATTATAATATCTACCTAACCAAACACTGCAACTAAAATTGCGCCATTGCGTATTAAAGTTTGGAAACGCGTGTTCATTTTACTGGAAAAAATATAACAAACAGAAAACACGAAACAAAAAAAAGAGAAAGAAATTAATAATGAGTAATTTGCAGTTTCCGGCGGGCGTTCCTTTTTCGTGATAAGGTAATTGGAAGTGCTACCGCAAATGAAAGTTTTAAAAAATCCGAAGTTAAAACCGTTACCCTTCTCACATCTATCTTTCAATCAACTACAGTACTTACACGAATAATTGAAAAAGCATTTTTAGTGTCAACTTCTGCACGTACAAGGTGATCGAACTAAATTCTAGTTCTCCTTCCCCCGTATTCCACGTTGCAATTTAGTTCTCCTCCCCCCGTACTCCATGTTGCAATTTGGATCCAGTTTGAATGGTAATTTTACACGGGAAATCTTTTGTGCCCTTCTTTCTGAAAATCGTTTAACATTTCAAAATTCATAATAGATACATAACTGTTTTTGAGAATTTAGATATTTGACTTAATAAAAAGAGCTTTCTCGATTTCTTATTGTATTGAAACAGAATACGGTTTTGGTTCACCAAAGGAAAAATAACCCCTTAAATTACCAACCATTGACTGTCAGAAAGGCCATTAAAAACGTACCCCCGATGTCAACAACCATGTAGTGAGTTCCTGGTTTATCCAGAGTGTTGTCAACTGGCGAGTTACTCTCTCGATCAACGACAAACTTGCTCAGTTCTTTGTCTCTACAGAACAAAGACGCAGCCTCGGGTTCCAACGCAATCATCAATTGCTCAGGGTCTTCATCTGTAGCAACACCAGCCTGAACCAAACATTAACGAGTCAATTTTAATTGTTTTCCATCTGAAATACCGCTGTTGTCTGAAGGCAAAAATATCTCAATGAACAGTACGTTTAAAACTTAGTATTACTGATCGTTTCAGCATTCCTATTTTTATTTAACCTGTTATAAGCTAAATTTAAATTGCCCTAGCAGTAAGAGAAATTGACTAAACTGAATTACGTATCCTTGTTGTTTATAAATCTTACCTTATAAGAAGCTTCTCTCATAAACTGTTTCGCCGCTGGGCCCCAAATAGCTGGAACTGTCAACACCCACTGAATATCATCGGCCGTGTAATCATCGTCACCAGTCCTCTCACGAATCAACCCGACAGCCTCATTTTTCAGATAGCGGATTGAGTGAGCAAACACTTCAAGAGCTTCGAGGCTTCGCCCATTTTGCGCCTTCAACTTTGTTTCTATGTTGAGGTCCTTTAGGGCAAACAGACGGAATCTTAAAACAGAGTTAACTAAAACAACAACTACTGCATTAAGACTACTGTCCAGGGTTCGTCTGCTTTCTCAAAGCAAAATTTAAGGACATTTTCAGGAACTTTTTAAGCTAAGATTATAGGTTTTAAAGAAATCATGGGAAATCAACCACCAGAACTGACCTAAGACATGATTTTTTACGATATTGTGGCACTCTGTACGGATCTCCTTACTGCTTGAAGCCACCCATTATACTCTGCCCTTTCGAGCCAAGATTCTTGAAAAATGCATTTCCCGGGTATTGTTGAGATTTATCCAATTTTCATAACAAAAAAAAGCAAAAATTTTTAAAGACCATGACTGATTTTTGTAAAATTTAAGGACTTTTGAGGCCTCAAATTTAAGAAAGAGAAATTTGTTGCGATTTGTTGCTGTACTTGTTGCTATACTGTTGTTGATGTTGTCTGTTATTTGATCTTTCTGCTTTATATGTTGAGCATCAGAGGTTTCGGGGGAAGTAGCAGCAAAAACAAAAACGCGACAAATGTTAGTCGATTCACCTTGTTAGCGTGGAGCTTCATCTTAAACCGTTCAAAGTAGTAATAATTTTGTTGTTCTCCACTTTCCATCTGACTGGCGTATTTTTCCATTGCTTCGTACCCAAAGGAATCGAAGGATTTGTCTGGCTTTAGGAGAAGACATGTTGGGGTATTAAATGTCCGGCAGCCTTGTTCAACACCCCATTCCTTGTTCATAAATATCGCCTCGGTTGAGCCACCTCGTTTGTTAAACGAGAATGCAAAACCGCTGAATGTTGTACCAAAGTCAATCGCGACTGTGGCAATATATTGCTTCCTTGAAGTGTAAAGAAGATCTCCAAGACCTAAAATAATTAACCATAAGCATAATTTTTTGGCAAAGTGGCGACACTGGACGATTTTACTCGCCGATCACAGCGAATTTGATCGCCTGTCTGTGTGTTTATTCGCTTATATACCGATATCCGACATACTAGCTATCGGCGAGTTAATACGCCAGTCGCTGCGATCGGTGAACTAATTTGCTACACGCTTATTCTTTTATAAGAACAATTTGGCCGAGGCTCATTGTTCTTAATTTTTTGGCGATTTGAGCCTCAAATTGTTCTTAATTTGTTCTTATTTCTATGTGTGGTTTAAAACGAAAACAAAATTAAGTTTAAGGTACTGCAATACATGTATTTGAAAACGGATTGCTTGACGGGCGTATTCTAAGTCCCTATGAAGATATATGCATGTTTACAATGATTGTAAGGAACAACCTTTAGGGTAGTGTTTAGTTTGAAGCAATGATAATAATTAAAAAAAAAAAATGGCGAATCATTTTTTGTAAAGCTGAATAAAAATTTCTCAATCGAGCCCCGAGCCTCAGCTTGTTCTTAAATTGTTCTTAAAATTTGGCCAATCCGAGCCTCGTTGTTCTTATAAAACAGCGTGTAACGTAGTAGGTAACATCCTCAGCAAATTTTGTGCGTTGCTGCAATTGGCGTTTAAAATCGCCTAGTGCTGGCCCGGCTATCAATAGGCAGCTGTTTAAAGCCGTTTTTTGCGACTTTAAATACTTGGCTCATTTTGCGTTAATGTAGTCACTTTTGCTTGTAAACAGAAGTACTTGCGTCAAACATCAAATCTGATTAAATTAGTGCGTATTGATTAATTAATCACCAATAAGTATTTCCATTCCATCTCTTACAGTCTCTCACTGCTTTCGCTCTCATTTCATAAGATTCACCCCAATTATTTGTTTATTTTATCATTTCCAGAGGTTCACAGATTAAGACAGACGTTTTCAAAGCAAAATTCGTCAACAAATTCCCGATCCGGCTTTACGAACTATAGCGAAAGACCCAAGAAATATTAGGCAAGTCGCCTCATGTTCTTTCATCATTGTGCTGTAAAGTTATTCGAGACAAAACTGACTCTCTTTCAATTTCCGAGAATCTCTAACTTACTCCTGTTAAGACATTGATATACAGCAACTGTCGAAGTCTGTCGTTTACCGAAAAAAAGCTTTGGTCTTTGTGAGGAAAAAATTACAACAAAACAGCAAATTCTCGAGCCTCGGTCCAAATAAGGCCAGCACTGTCCACAAATATCATTTGAATAGCTGGTAAGTGTGAAAATTGAGCTATAGCGCAGCCATTTAGCTCCAAGCTTCCAATTGCTCCTGCTTACTCTTGACCCGAGCTTGTTAAGCTGTCTGTACAATTTACGGTACATAGCTGGAATAGCAGCTACCTTATAAAGGACACCAACGCAACAGAGCTCTAACGATAACTAGTACTAGGCACAATGGACGCATAATTTAGACATACACACCAGTTGATGCTTCAAAGAACACAAGTTAACTACAGCAACTATCACTACTCACCAGCCATCTTGTGCTCACTCGAAGTATATCAGTTAAAAGTCTTTCAGGATATCGTCTGGTCCGGGGGAGGATGAACCAAAAGTTTGAAAACCCAGACAAGTTATAACATATGATTTCTGAAAGCGAAACCGCATAACATTTTTACTCATAATTAAATTCAGGGAATTTCACATCATTGCAGTATCACGCAATTCGGGGAATTTCCCATCATGCAAATAGTGATTCGAGGAACTTATGAAGTCTCTTCATTGCTAATCGCGATCGGGAGGTTTCTAAGAATGACATTGAAAAGAAGAGAAATGTTGAAAGCGCAAAATGATTTTCGTCTGTTCAATTTAAGTACGTTGAAAACTTAGTTGGTCTTTGAAAATACCGAAATAATTGGTAGTCAAAATGAGTTTTCTCGAAAAAGAATCATTCAATAACAACTATAATTATATGATGGTTGCTATATCTTTTCAGATGAAAGCCGTCTCAGGAACTATACTTTAGCCTCTCTTTACTACAGTTAGAATAAAATCTCCACATATCAGTAATAACAGATTGAAAGCAAATGAAATTTGACAAGACCTGGGTCTACACTTGCCAGAAGGTCACAACCCGTGTTTGTCAATTCTAAGAAAGAGAGATCAATTTTAATGTAAATAAGTCGTTTCCGGGAACTGCACGTTAGGTCTAGCAAGCGAGTTCTGGAAGTTATTTTACTTGGCGTCTCACGGATACCTGAGAATGTGCGGTGAGTCAAGAGTTGAGCCAAAAAATAGTTAGAATTTGTAAGGCATTGAAGAACAGGCACAAAGCTTGTATTTTCTATGACAAGAACTATCATTCTTGTTTTGGCGAGCTCTAACTTTAACTGGAAGATTTACTGAGACTTTTACAGTATAAAAGTTAAATGTTAAAAGTTTAAAACTTCGAAGTTTCCCCGTACAAGCTCAGTTCATTTTATTGAAATTTTTATGTTTTCGCAGAGAAAGGGCTCGAGGTTTTTAAGTAAGTTGTTGCTTTCAAAGATATTTCAAGGAAGTCGCTTTAATGCTTTAGTTTAGAACATGGCTTCTTAAACTCTGACCCTTACTGCACTGCTTTAAAGATCCCGTTTCAGAGAAGATTGAATTCAAAATACACCTGAAACCTCGAGAAAATTTTAAAAGCAACTCATCTTCTTTTGAGGAAAAAAGATTTAAAAGAAGCACAAACAAAAACCTGCGAGCAGACGCTTTTGCGCTATAAATAGTTACAAGTTCAGTTCGTTTGTGGCGCTAGCTTCTCAAACAATCGATCGCGAATTCTGAGAACTGAAAGAATTAATCACGCGGTCAAGATGTCTTCGCATTTTTAGGAATCAAAGAGTTTAAAATAAGGGTTCTGTGACTTGCTAAAATTCTCCTCAGATAAACCAAAAGCGGCTGAATTAATAAAACTTTATACATTGACAAAGACAACGTTGTTTGAAAAATAAAGAGATAAAGGTCCGAAAACAAGATGAAATTTAAAAAAGTTTTAGTTGTTAACTTGAAGTTGAAAATAACAGAATCTAAGGTTTGGTCAAGGGTTCATTAACGCCGTTGTCTTGGTAACCAACACGGCCATTTTTAAGCAAGCGTTGTTTTAGACCTCACCATTAGTGACTATTACCTAGTACTTGCTTTCTTCCATGAGAAAGTGCCTAAATTACCTACACTACATTGGAACCCGGAATTTCAAAATTATGCCGCTCACCAATTTTCTAGTGACATTGGCCAAAGAACCTGGAATTAATGGTCTCAGTGAACGAAAGAGTGGACGTGTTTAACGCCCTTTTTCTAATAAGCCTTAAGTCTCTATGAGATAAAAACGCAAGTCAAATCCAGCAATCACTGTAGAAACCAAAGAAGAGGCATAAGGTGCATAAAAGCGAAAACCATTTGGGTTCTTAAAGCCTTTACAGTTTTGAGGCGGGAGAGTAAACGATCTATCAACAAAGGAACCAAATATCTTTACGTTATAAGTTGTTACCGAAACAGGTCATACTGGCAGCCTGTGAAAAATAATGCGTCACACAATCCCCAATAAATCCAGTAAGAATCCGCCAAAAAAGGGATACCGATGTCCTGCAAACGATATCGAACTTTTTTGATCCCAATTGGTCGAGAAACAGCCTAGAAATCTGTTGAGTAGGAATAACAAATCTAGGCAATAAAAGAACTTTAAAGAAAGATAACTAAGCAATCTCTGCTTTGAAACACCTTTGCTTGTTCTTAATGTAGGTTACAATGTTGCCTGCGTGCGAGCTTCAGACTATGTTGATGAAGAACAACTCTTTTTGTTTCTAATAAACTGATTTCTTCTTGCACTTTTAACAGCATTGGCTCTTAGGTCTTCGATGCAGGGCTTGTTCCAAAGACCCAAGACAAGTTATGTCGCGGTAGTTGCAATCGATTTCGGAACAACCTATAGTGGGTTTGCTTTTGCTTTCAAACATAGAGGAGAAGGAGGCATCCACATGAACCGCAACTGGGAAACGATCAGGGATTCAGCACTCCCAAGACACCAACGTGTCTGTTGCTGAAACCAAACGGAGAGTTTGACTCTTTTGGGTATGAAGCAAAGGAAAACTACGCAGCTTTGGATGAAGAGGATCTTCACCGATACTCTTACTTCGAGAGGTTCAAGATGGCTTTACATGGATCATCGGTACTTTATCGCTTTCACGATTCTCTAAAACCCTTTTTCACCCTTTTCCCAGAATGCTCTTACCAATTTCTTTTCTTGTTGTTTGCAAAATTGACATTTAGTTGGAAATTAGCTTACCTGTTGGTTCTTAGCTCGCGTAAAAACTGACTTAATTTGTTTACGTTTTGTAATTTACCTTAGTCGTTTAAAACTCTGGATTTTTGTTTGCGCTAAATTTCGATATTAACTAAGTTGCGCTCTGTCGCTATTTTAGGGGTCTTTGACGTCACATTACGTGAAAATGACGTCTTAGAATCGACAAAGTGTCATCCCTTTTGGCCCTTCACTGTTTTTCTTTCTTTTTTTGCTCTCGGTTATTTCCATTCAAAATAATATAACAAACTCTATTATTTTTATTTAAGACACTGAACAGGGAATCGACTCTGACTGCCAAGAATGGAAAAAAGATGAAAGCCCTTACAGTATTTGCCCAGTCAATGAGGTATTTGAAAGATTTGGCCATCGACATTATCCGGGAAAGGACTGGAGACAATCAGTATAGCGCAAAAGATATCCAATGGGTGCTGACTGTGCCTGCAATCTGGAAGCCAGCGGCAAAACAGTTCATGCGGGAAGCAGCTTATGAGGTATAGTCTACTATAATTTTTGTAGTAATATAAACGTAAGTTAGAAAAATGCGTTCCTATTTACATATTGACTACCGTTACTAGCTACTGTTACTTTCCTATTCTTGATGATTTAAGATTCTCTTTGAATTATTTTTCGGCCAGAATGGTGCTGTGCAAGAACATAAAGGACGAGAAATATTACAAACAAGACCGTAGGTTTCATAGCAGCTGAAAACATTGAAAAATACTTGATTTTGCGTCAGAGGGAACAAGATTCCTAAATTTCATGTGGCTTGCCAGATTATTCACGTGACAGGCATTTTGGTGTCCATCAACAAATGTTTATATTGTTTAGGGGACCAAAATGTTCGCTTCGTCTTTTGTCGGGACGAGAGTTACCCATGAACTCTGCTGTAGAGTAACAATTTGAAATCAGATCTGAAAAAGCAGTTTATTCTGAAGCTTCGGTAGCAGGTTGGAGAGAGTACCATGTAGTGAACAGGTTAGAAGAACTAGGAACCGCGAAAATTATTTTTCTTGACTTGTACAGTCTAAGATCTATTCATGCACAGCCGTAACAGGCTCCATGATTTCTCAAATTTATAAATTACAATACATTACAAAATACTCTGCAAAAAAAAACAGATTTTATTTAAGTTATAACGGTTGAATTGATAAGCCTGGATTTGTTATCTAGCTCCAACCTTTCTTCTGAGTAATTGATTTTTCTTGAACTATCTAGGCAGGAATTGCTTCTAAAGACAAATGTGACCAACTTCTCCTTGCCCTTGAGCCAGAAGCAGCTTCTGTATATTGCAAAGATAAAAAGATGAGAGAATTTCAGTCTGAAGCGGGCCAATCGGCCGTGTCAGATGTGTTTGCCACTCCTGGGTCCAGATACCTTGTGATAGATATTGGAGGTAAAGTATTTGGATAGCTCAACATACCATCTAAACAAAGCCTTTTTAATGTTGACAGATTTAAACTAATCATGGCTTAAAAACACAACGTCGTTAAATTATAGAGACTGTGCTGACACAAAAAAACAAAGGGGGTTAAACAAAAGCTAACAAGAAACTGGTTTGAATTGTCAATGAAAGAATAATGTGAGACAGTGTTTTGTCTTAAATTAGGTGGCACATTGGATGTGACAGCACACGAAGTGTTGGAAGGCGGTACCATTAACGAGATTCATCAGGTAACAGGGGGGCTTTATGGTGGCACAAATGTTGACCAAGAGTTCGTAAGCCTCCTCAAGAAATTGTTTGACGGACACTGCGTAGATACTTACCGCAAAAGCTATCCCACAGACTGGAACGACTTCATGAATGAGTTTGAAACGAAAAAGCGAAGAAGACGAGCATTTGAAGGCAGCATCACTCGTCTACGCTTACCGTTTAGTTTTGTAACCTTCCTGCCGAAATGTGGATACATGAACCCAAACATAGCCATTGCCAGGCACTACGATCCCGATGAAATGAAAATTTGTAACCGTGGATACCTGTGCGTGGGACCGGAAATAATGAGGCAACTTTTTGCACCGGTGCTCCAGGAAATTCAGTCTCATATCCAATCTTTGCTAAAAGAAGCAAATCTAGAATCTGTTAAGTTTTTCTTCTTGGTTGGTGGATTTGCCGATTCGGTACTTCTTCAAGATGCACTTCGAAGAAAGTTCCAAGACATGTACCGCGTGTTGGTACCAAATTACGCTAGCATTGCGGTGGTACAAGGTGCAGTGATGTATGGCCTTCGACCTGAGATTTTTACTACCCGTATAATGCCCACAACCCTCTGTTTTGAAACAAGCTGTCTGTTTAAAGAATCTATCCACCCTTCTTCTAAACGCGTGGTAGTAGAGGGAGTTTCTTGGTGCAAGGACTGTTTAAAGGTTGTGGCAAAGGAGGGGGAAGCTGTCAAGGTAAATGAGGCGAGACATTTTCCCAAACGCAAACCTTTACGTGGCAAACAAACTGCGGTTACGTTTAAGTTCTACACCTCCCGTTCAACCGAACCACGGTTTACTACTGATCCTGAAATTGGTCACCAAATTGGCAAGGTTAGAGTTTCTTCTCCACACACGTGGAAAGGAGATGACAGAGACATTGATCTTTCTGTGTATTTTGGTGGAACAGAAATAAAAGCTGTGGCCATAGACAAGACAAGCGGTAACAAAGAGATGCCCTTTCTTGATTTTCTTCTTTGACTGTTAACAAGTGCTGAAACAAACTTTAGTAGCTGCACAATCTTTTTTTTTTTCAGTCGCACCCCTAAGTTAATGCTCAGATACAACTGGCTATCGTATGTAGCATTAAGACATTACTCCAGATGAAAAGATGCAGCTGGTTTTACGTATAAAAAGCTAGTACTATATAGCATGGTCTCCAAGTAAGTGTTTAGATATTAGAAGAAGAAAAAAACAACGGCACAAATTATCAAAAGAAAGTCACAAAAACTTAAAACACTTTTTAATCTAATTTATTTAGTTGTAAAGCCTTAAACGTGAACCATAACAGTCTAGTTAATAGGGTTTTACCATTGATAGAAATAAAAAAAGTAAAGTCTAAACAGAACTTAAACTGCACGGGTGTTGTATTACCACCTTACTGTTTCTTGACAATTTAATAGTGTACAGTAGGCATTGATGACCAACGATGAACTGAGAGCTGTATGTAATGAGCACGCGTTAGTTTTTCTATCCCGTCCATAAAGTATCGTGTTTTTATGTAAGTTTATTTTAGTCAGTCAAGTCTTCAGTAAATAAAATGTACGTACAAACGTTTATCCCACTTTCCAATAAGAGATACTATCAAGCAAGCCAACATGAGACGATAACATAACGCTTTTATTTCATAACTCTTTCCCTTTCTGAGTAATCTGGATCTGCCCAAGCATTTAAAAGAAACAAAACCATCTTCATTACAGTGATTGATCTTAATGTTTGTTTTCTCACATTTCGTATAAGCATGTAGGAAGTTCTACATTGAGCAGACATGAAACCAGTACTAACCTGTGAGTCAAAATTATTAGCAAAATGGCTTAAACTTCTCATTAAACAGTTGGTCAGTTATCATATCAATCAGTTATATTGGCATCATTTCAGCTTTTCTCTGAGATCTTCGTGACGGTGCTCAACTGACCAAAAAGGCGGTAGGTACTGTGGGCTCATCGTATCCAAGAAATATTGTCTCCAGGCTCTCTCAAATTCCAGCAGCTTTCCTTGGTTCAAAACCCTTTTCACAACTTCTTCGCCATGTGACTTGTAATCACAGTTGACTTTCTTGATGTTCATTGTTGCCGTGGACTCTAACATCTCTGTCGTGATAGTTTTTGTACCGAAATACCCTTGTACTATCCCTGTCAGCTCTTCCTTTCGTTTTTCTGGTAGCTTGTCTCCAGAGTATAAGATTGCTTTGGCGGCAGACTGCACCTTCTTCGAGTCTTGATCAATAACCAATCTTGCGACGGCTCCACTCGCTGAATGTGGAAAAATCGTTTTTTAGACAAAGCAGAGCACTTAAAGTTAGTATTAATGCTAATCATTGTGTTTCATGATGCTTAGAGACCCGTCGAAATATCAGGGCTCAAAAAGGGTTTTTGTTTTGGAGACAATAGCAGAGTTGGCGCAGTGTTAAGATTACTTCCTCCCAATCCTGAGGTCTCCGGTTCGATCGGAACCATTGTTTATATGCAAATCTAGTATCAAAGAATCGCCATTGTTCTGGTTTTAACTTTAAAATTAAAAAGAAGTTAACACCCTAGTGTTTTCACTGGATCTCCTGGAAGCTTACTTAACATCTGCAAATGAATGATGCATGATCCGCCGGGTAGTTTTTGGATAAGTCAACTGAAAGTGAAAGTGTTACCCCTATCCCGAGAGGAAAACTTTTCAAATCTCCCGCTCTTTGCTCAGTGAGCAATCGGACATTCCAATCCAATTAGGGTAGCACACAGACTGTGATAATCGTGCTAAAGAAAAATGGAAGCCAATCTTTTGATACGTAGAGACTTAAACTTCAAAGCATTACTATAACTCCTTTCACTTAGTTTTGTCTTGAAAATAGTGTTATGGAGACGCCGACTTATAACTATAATATTTACCACACTTTGCCCGAGCAAAGTGTTACTTATCAAATTCTAAATTACAAAGACATATCCCGTCTCAGATCCTAAAAATATATTGAATACCAAAAAAACACTGAACGAAACAAGGCTTTGTGATTTTTTTGTAGTATGAACGTAACGTTCTGGGGAACACTTTGAAAATGATTTGAGTTCCATTTGAAAATTACGTTTTTAGCAAACAAACAAAAACATTCGAAAAAAGGACAAGAAACGAGAAATAACTCATACCCTTGTTTCCTATTGGAGCATCATACTCCTCTGCTAGTTTTTGCCTGAAAAGTAACTCGTTGTCAGACGCTCTCCTATGGCACTCCGGACACATCACCAGGATGTCATGGGAATGATGATCCTTCAAACATGTAGGGAAATGCTGCCGGTAATCACGTGGTACGATGCTCTTGCTCAGGAACGTGTCGTTCTTACCACAAACTACGCAAACGTTCTCCTTAAACGTCAAATAGTAATCTTCTTTGGTTTTAGGCCTTCCTGCTGGCTCAAATTTCAACTTCACGGTATAAGGGTCTTCTGCAACGAGTTCACCTATTGAGTTCAATAAAAAAACATTAATTATTGGTCGAACAACTAGCCAAAAGGTAAAATGTACCGTGTCTTTGTAAAAAGACCATTAACTCGACTTGTTACAGCTGAGTTAGCTGTGCAAACTAGCTATAAAAGCAGACCTGTAATGGATTTGTGTCTTGTATCCTCGGAATAAGTCAGAGAACCTTAATTGCTGATCGCTACGAACAACAAATAAGCTTTTAAACAAAAGTATTGGGTTTAAACTTATTAGAAATTGCAAAAACTAACTTAGAGTTCACAAGCACAAAAGCTAAAAGACTGTAAAAAACAGGAAATTGTAGGAACTCCGAAATTCTATGAAATTGCACTGGCTCAAGATACCGACCCCTGTTTTTGACATTGGCTTCTTGTCCTAAGTGGACAACTACAAACAACTATGAGTAATACTTTAATTACGAAAACATTTGCACCTTTTACCTTTCAGACTTTGAATTTTGGACATTTCTGCCGTTAAACGATACTAAAGAAAATTTTACCAATAAAACTCGACTGGTTTACAAAAAACACTAATAAAAACGATACAACTATTGCTTTCAATCTGCTACTTTTAGTTAACTACGAAACGCCGAACACGCAAAGAGTAGTGAAACAGTTTGATTCAAAAGATGAGACAAACCCAGAAAAACTTGTCGACTTCCAGGAATCTGTCATTTTATTAATTTAGCAGACGAGGAACTTGCATGGATTTGGCCTCTAAACCTTGTGATATTAAGTTGATCGGTAGTTAAGCAATTTCAAAACTTTCCAACATTTCAATATTCGGCAGTTAAAATTTTTCGGACGATTACATTTTTGAACCTTTTTTGTCAGTGTCTTTTGTTTGTACTTTCGTATTTAAAGCAAACTGTTTCACAAAGAATGAATTCTCGGGTCCGCTAATATCTTTTAACATCAGGATTCAAAGTCATTTTCCATACGCTGAGGCTACAACAAGCAGCTGAAATACTCACCAAGTTCGTTGTCAAGATACCAGTCCGCCTTCTTCCGTCCCAGAGTACAGAGCCTGGCACCATCTGGAGCCTGCAGAACACACTTGCTATATGGAAGCTTTTTTTTCACCTGAACAACATACCTTTTCTTTTGTTGCTTGGTAACGTCAGCATCGCTCCTTATTTCACTTGATTTCTTTTCTTTGCTTTTCTTGTTGTGCGATTTTTGCTTGAAACCCTGATCAACTATCCCTTGACACAACGATATTGCTCGTTTCCAGAACAACGGATCAGTGACGAGATCGTCAGATTTATCTATATAGCCTATACTCCCATCTTTCGTTATTTCTAGCTTGTTTAAATCCATAGTCACAACTTGTGGTTTCATAACAACCGAGTTTCCATCGTTTGAAAAACTTTCATTTGAAGTATTTCCTTGAATTAGGCTTTCATCTGTGCTAATCGTTTCTCGTGTATCAGCACTATGCCTGTTGAATTGGTGTGAGGAATTTGTTGGTGTGTTCGTAACTTGTGATTGGTATAAATCTGCGTCCGAGAAAACTGTCAATGAAGCCATTTTGTTCCCATCAATAATAGGCGATTCATTACCTTCCAAAACATTTTTTTCACTTAATTTCAAATTTGTTGAAGTAGGACAGCGCTCTGTTTTGTCGAACATCTGGACTGAAGGGTAACCGGTTTGTGATGTCTTAGAGTTAGAAGATAATCCAAGACAATCGGGCTTTTCAAATAGTTTCAAACCGTCACGAGCTTCTTCGCGATCTCTCTCACCTTTTCCAAAATGACTCGAGATATTTGTTTCATTAACTTCAGCAAGATGAGATGGCAGTATTTCCGTGAAGTTGCCACGTTTAATATTTTGTGCAGGCAAAGATTCAGCTGTATCTTCAGTGCTTGCAACGGTTGTAGCACTTTCTTCTTTTGAAGATGCGAGAGCTTTCAAAGGTTTCATAGTCTTTGTCTGACCCAGAAGTTCATCATCAATATCCTCAACATGCTTTTCGCATGGGTTCGAACTGTTAATGTCTTCTGTTTTTTGCTCTGATTTCAAACAGTTAGACGTCCTATTTTGGTCTTGACCAAAAGCATTCGAGTTGATGCGTTCTTTTTTGTTCTCTGACAGTTGTTTACCAATTTCTTTACCATCCTCCATGCCTGGAGGAGGTGGACACTCAATGTCTTCTCTTTTTGGCTCTGAAACTAATTTACTGGATTCTCCACCATTTTTAAAGTCTGAAGAACGTGGACATTCGATATCTTCTTTTTGGTGCTTTGACATAAATTTGTTGGATTCTCCACCAGTTATCAATTCTCCTTCATCCTTTTTACCTGAAGTACTAAAGAATGATATTTGGTGCTCCGACAATAATCCGCTTGGTTCATTTTCACCTACATCTCCTTTAGCACATGAGCTACTCTGCAACATAACATCGCTCATATATGAAGCGGTATTGCCATCACCTCTAGCTCCTATTTCTTTGCCTTTAAGGATTACCAACTGAAGGAAGATGTGGACAGCAACAAGAGCATCGTTCGCTGCATACTCTATCTGTCTGGTGCTCAGCTCGTCAGCTTCCCAATTAGAGCAGCGTATCTTCCAATGCTTGTCCATTTTAACACCAATGATCGTCTCAGCCAGAGACTGCAGGCCCATCTTTAGAGTTCTAATGCAATTTAATAGGAAGTAATGCCAATGTTAAAAACAACAATGATAACTAAAAAGAATTACTAACAAGGGGGATGAAGCGAAATATTGGAATACGAACATTCACATATTTTTGGCCTCGGAATATGAATTTTAGGACAGCTAGACCAGGGAACATTTCAGAAAATTTGCCTCTGGGGTCTGAATATTAGGAAAACATTCCGAAATGAATATGAATACTCTTGTTTCCACTTCATTCCCCCATACTAAAAGCAATGGTAACACTCCACAGTAATGTTACCCCGAATCTGTAGTCATGTTGCCCCAAGTCAAGCTCACTATGCCCAAAATAAATAAACTTGTACATTCACACCTAATCCAATTCGTCTGAAAATTTACAAAATGTATAACTTATATGGCGCGACGTGACCTACAGGCTTGGGGCAGCTCCGACTATAGCTTTAGGGCAACAAGAACTGAGGTGACATGACCCCAAGGCGAGATGACTTGTATTTACAGCAACAATATGCTTTGAATTGGGCTACCAGGGTTGAACTTCTTTTGGCCAAAATTATGGAGTGCAGAGGAAGTTTTTCAACGAAATTGCAGACTGCTCAACTTTGGTTTACAATGTTGATCTAACTTTACTCGAGACAAATTATGGCTTTTAATTTGATTCTGCATCATTCAATTTTAGAAGTAGCCCCCACTGAGGTAAGTAAGTGTTGTTAAATCTAAATTTATCTGAGACATGTAACTTTTGTAATTAGAAAACTTAACTTTAAACCGTGGCAAAGGATAGCCATAAAAAGTTAGAGATTAAAGCAAATCATAAAAATATTAATAATTTACATGTATCAAACTGAAAATTTATAATAACAAAAACTGTTATTTTTATTTCCATTATCATTATTATAAGACAGTAAAAACGTAGGCTAACAACTCTGTAACTGATATAATAGATCTAATAATTTATTATGTAATATAAAAACTAAAATTGTTAAAAGTGTCTACCATTGTTATTATTAACTTTATTACTATTATCATTATTATTTTTATCATTGTCATCACCATAAGAATAAATCCTTATCATTATTTTTATCAAATGTTATAATTATAGCTATTACTAATATCATTACTATTGCTATCAATATTACTTTCATCATCATTACATGATTTTACATGTGTCTACAGGGAAATGCCCCCCCCTCCACTTTTTTTCTCTGACATTAATTAGTGTTCTAAATTTGTAAGAGGGTACATCTGATGTAAAAAATATTTCTCAGTTTTCCCCCCACCACTCTAAAAATCACTCCACAGCCCCTGGTCTAATATCTGTGTTCAGGGATGCACACTAATTTTTTGGTAGAACTTTTTTCAGAAGAGGATTTTCTTCAGCCCAGAAGTGCCTTTTCTACCTAAATCAATTTCTTCATTAGACCAACCAGTGAAAAAATTATTTGTTCACACTCACTGGTTAAAAACCGTAAGATAAATATGTGTAATGATTCTATACAGGCCTGCTGGAACAAAACTAACATTTGGGGGAAGGATGGGGGGTGGGGGTGGGG